>PVHP010006317.1:34335-61153 GCA_004024765.1 Zapus hudsonius | reverse complement strand
CTCTGCCACAGCACTGCAAACAGCGGCAGGAAGGTGTGCCAAACTCTGGCAAGGGGAAGCTGGCTTATAACCCCATAAGCCCGCCCCTGACAACACAGCTTCATCGAGGTTGTAAAACCCAAACTGCCATCAGCTGAGGATCGATCTATCAGAACACATTCATTTGTTTGTGGGGGACACCTGGATCAAACCATGACAGCCACTTAGAACCCATCACCCAGACTCTCTGGCTAGAAATGGGGACTGGGAAGCAGGGGCAGGGCGAACACCTGTTCATCAGCAGAAGCTTGGAATGTAGCTCCTGTCCCTTAACTCTCCAAAGCGCTGTCCCATGGTGTGGCTCTTCTGAGGGATGACACCCAGACAGAACACAGAGCTCAATGTGGCTCTCTCATGGTAAAGCCAAGCCTCATGCCCAGGCTCCACAGCACCTATGAAATACCACCATCAGTGTGGGATATGACCGGTTCACACACTGAATCCTTTAACAAAGTCACACGTACCTGTAGCAAAGGGGTTAGGTTAGCACATTTGGTCTCCAGCATCTAGTTGTGAATACATTTACCAAATTTCTTTCCTCTATATATCATGTGAGAGAAAGATTTGGAATGGGAAGATGCTGAAACAGTCACGCTGAAGGAGAGCATTGATTATCTACCGCATGGAGACAGCTAAAGCGTCTTTATTAGAAATTTTGAAACCGGGCATAGTGGTGCCCAGCTTTAATTCCAGCATTTGGGAGGCAGAGATATGGCGATCACCATGAGTTCAAGGCCAGCGGGAGACTATAGTTGCAGGTCAGCCTGGGCTAGAGTGGGACCCTACCTTGAAAAAACAACCCAGAAAATTTGAAATAATTATAAGTGCAGGAAATTGCCAGTGTGGTACAAAAGGGCTTTATGTTCCCTTCGCTGGCTTCCTTCTTTAGACCAGACTATGGCTAGATTTTACCCAATTTACCAGTTGTACCACCTCTGTACACATCTGCTCTCCCGCCTCTGAGGCAGGCATGATACGCATTTTAGAGATGAGGAAGCTAAGGGCTGGCCGGATGAGGGAGCCCACCTAAGCACAAGCAGAGCTGACACTAACCCTCACCGGCTGGATCTGCGATGAGAAATGTCATGTCAGCCCCTCACCTGGAACTTGCAGAGTCTCCTGGAGAGTGGCAGGCGGTTTCAAGGCCCCGGGCCCAGGCCACTGTTGTTCACCAGTGAAGACCGAGGGAGGGGAAGCAATGCTCATGGACTCTGGTCCCCCAGTGCTGGGGTAGTATTGGGGTGGGTGGGGGCTTTGAGGCTGCTTGTCAGGGCTCCTTCCTGTCAAGAAGCCAGAGACTGCAGCCTAGGCTTCCCTGCCTGTCCCCCAGCTCCCAGCCCCAGCTGAACCTGCCCAGGGGGTCTCCACCTGCTCCTAGATCCAGGCTTCTGCAAAACCCACTTCCCTCTCTCTCATTCTCTCTCTCTCTCTGTCTCTTCCTCCTTCCTTTCCTCCCTCCCTCTCTCTTTTTCTTTCCTTCCTTCCTTCCTTCCTTCCTTCCTTCCTTCCTTCCTTCCTTCCTTTCTTTCTTTCTTTCTTTCTTTCTTTCTTTCTTTCTTTCTTTCTTTCTTTCTTTCTTCTTTCTTTCTTTCTTTCTTTTCTTTCTTTCTCCTTCCTTCCCTTCCTTGTTTTTTTCCAAGGTAGGGTCTAACTCTAGCCCAGCCTTGCCTCAAACTCACAGTGATCCTCCAACCTCTGCCTCCTGAGTGCTGGGATTAAAGATGTGCTCCACCACTCTCCATAGAAACTCCAGGTAGGTGTGCGTGTCCTCCAGGACCCACTGTAGGACCATGGTCTGCCTCAAGTCCTTGCAGAGGTCTCCAGGGCCTACAGCATCTGGGGGAACCTGCCGTCTGAGAGCGGGTATGTATGAGGAGAGTCACCCTCCTGAGCAACAAGGAACGGAGAGCTGGCACGCACCAACCTTTTTGCCTGAGAGCTTGGGCATCAGGTTGGGATTGGCTGGTGCTATCTAGGCAACAAAAGTCATGACCTGCTCATGGGCTTAGACCTCGTGTTTATGGTCTTCGACCTCATGTTCATGGGTTTAGACCCTGTGCTCCTGGCCTCAGACTCCATGTTCATTGGCTTAGATCTCGTGCTCATGGGCTTGGACCTTGTGCTCATGGGTTTAGATCATCAGTCCCTGTAGGGCTTGGTGCTCTCAGCTACTGGACCTGCTCCTGAACCCAGTCCTCAGCCTGGTGAGAGTAGCTCACACACCTCATGATGCTGTCCATCTGCAGGCCACCTCAGCAGGGTCCAAGTGGTAGGCCCCTGACCTCCGGGCCTGGGCTGGCACGTCCAGTAAATGCCCAGGAAGATATGCCCCAGGCTCAACTGGGCAGGAGTTTTGTTTGGGAGCCCATGTTAGGAAGGGAGCCATCTGCTACTGGCACCTTCTCTTCAGCTTCTCTTTGTCCTGCTAGCACGCAGCCCACAGGGCTCTGAATCCCATGTTCTCAGCTCCAGCCTTACCCCTGGAAGCCATTTAATTTTCCCAGTCAGTTTCCTCATCACAGGGTTGTAGTGTGAAGGTCACCTCAAGCTCCCTCGGACCTGGGCACTGGAGGTGGCCCTCTGGCAAGCTGGCTGTTAGCAGGGAGGTGTTCAGGGTATGTCCCTGGCTCTCTGCCAGCTCCTTCACTTGAGAGCCACACTCCAGCACCTGGCGACACAAGTCCTTCTCCTTGGGGCTCCGAAGCATCTTCAGAGGCTTACACAAGAGCTGCCACTTGGGGGGCAGGGACACAGTGTCTGCTTTCTCACCCTGGGCCTGGCCCTTTCTTCGAGGGTCCTGGAACCTCTTCCTCGGCCTTGCATGGCTGAGGGCTGGCCCATCTTCCCAGCTGGAACCGAGCTGCTTTCTGGTGACCACGAACCAAGCCCAGTGCCCCGTGTGTGATCTTTGAGCCGTTGATGCATCTCGGCCCCCAGCTGCATAGGCCCAGGAGCAACCGTGCTCGGCACTCTGAGTCCGTTCCCTTCTTGTCCAGAGCAGCCAGTACTTTCTGGAAGATCACTTGCTCATGGATGGACTGTTCCGCCTCTTCCGCTGAGCTCCCCAGGCCACCGGCTTTCAGGAATGCCTGGAGCAGCCCATAGAAAGGTCAGAGGTGGGCTGGAGAGATGGCTTAGCGGTTAAGGCGTTTGCCTGCACCACACAAGGACCTGAGTTTGATTCCCCAGTGTCCATGTAAAGCCAGATACACAAGAGGGCGCATGCGTCTGGAGTTCATTTGCAGAGGCTGGAGGCTCTGGCGTGCCCTCTGTCTCTGTCTCTCAAATAAAGAGATGGCTCAGCGGTTAAGGCACTTGCTTCCAGTGTCTAAGGCCCCGGGTTCAATTCCCCAGGACCCACATAAGCCAGACCCACAAGGTGGTGGCCCTGGTGTGCGCTCTCTCTCTCTCTCTCTCTCTCTCTCTCTCTCTCTCTCTCTCTCTCTCAAGAAAAGGTCAGAGGCACTGAGAGCTGTTAGCACTTGTCTGCTGAGACATTGCCCCTGGGGGCTGACCTGAGTGCCACTTCAACCTCCGCACAGAGCGGGGCATATGACCAACCTCTGGAGGACTTCGTTGGGGTTTGGGCTGGGGGAGCAGGTCTGGACCTGGCATGACAGAGGTCAGCACTCCACTCTGTTCACCTGAGAGGACTAAGTTGGAGGAGAAGCCAAAGTTCCAGAAAGAAAAGGATGAACAGAAAAGAGGGACGAAGAGCCGGGCGTGGTGGCGCACGTCTTTAGTCCCAGCACTCGGGAGGCAGAGGTAGGAGGATTGTCGTGAGTTCAAGGCCACCCTGAGACTCCATGGTGAATTCCAGGTCAGCCTGGACTAGAGCAAGACCCTACCTCGAAAAAGAAAAGAGGGAAGAAGTAGGAAGTAGGGGGGCTGAGGACCCGCCTCCTGGGCTCTGAGGCTCTTCGCCAGGCTGCAGCCTCTCTTGCTTGTGTGCCCAGCCAGGCCTGGAGCCCCTGGGTGAGCTCATAGCCTGTCCTGTACCTGGGGATGAGCATTGGGGAGGCAGGGTTGGGGCCTTCCTCCTCCCTCCTTCCCCCTCCCTCCTCCCTCCTCCCTCCTTCCCCCTCCCTCCTTCCTCCCTCCTTCCCCCTCCCTCCTTCCTCCTCCCTCCTTCCTCTCTCTACAGAGCTACCTGGGGAGTCAGGAGGAGGAATGACAGCCTAGCTAATAGCAGGGTCTTCTGCTCCTCCAGGGTCAAGGCCGCCTTTGCCCCGGAGCCCTCCCTGTACCTGGACTTCTCTAGGGTTCCTCATCTCCGAGCAGGCGGCTTCGGTGCCTAGAGCTTGACCAGATGCCCCCCAGCTCTGCCTGCAAACCTTGCTCCTCCCGGGCCTCTGTGGCTTCGCTGCCGCTCAGGTCTCTGCTCCGTGACCCTCCTCACGTCCCCTGGGTGTGATTTTCAAGGTTGAGTCTTCGTTCCTTTCCTCCTTTCCAAGCGAGCGAAGGCTTCCCCAGGCCAGGCCCTGGGGTTAAGAGCAGCCTCAAGCTCACAGGCTGGGCCCATTCCAGTTGGGTGGGAAACTTGGAATGGAGAGCAACCCGCCCCGACCCAGGCAGCTCGCTTTCTTTCTTTCTTTCTTTCTTTCTTTCTTTCTTTCTTTCTTTCTTTCTTTCTTTCTTTCTTTCTTTCTTTCTTTCTCTTTCTTTCTTTCTTCTTTCTTTCTTTCTTCTTTCATTCTTTCTTTCTTTCTTCTTTCTTTCTTTCTTCTTTCATTCTTTCTTCTCTCTTTCCTTCTTTCTTTTCTTTTTCTTTTTTTCGGTTTTTTGAGGTAGGGTCTCGCTCTAGTCCAGGCTGACCTGGAATTCACTATGTAGTCTCAGGGTGGCCTTGAACTCACGGCAATCCTCCTACCTCAGCCTCCAGTGCTGGGACTAAAGGCGTGCGCCGGGATGGGGGAGGGGGGCATCAGGGAATTGGGGATAACAACTCACTGTTTGCCCACTAAATAATGTAACTCATTATGGACAATAAAAAAAAAGGTGTGCGCCACCATGCCCGGCCCTTCTTTCTTTCCTCTCTTTCTCTGTCTTCCTTCCTTCCTTCCTTCCTTCCTTCCTTCCTTCCTTCTTTCTTTCTTTCTTTCTTTCCTTCCTTTCTTCTCTTTCTTCTTTTTTAAATATTTATTTATTTGCAAGCAAAGAGAGATAGAAGAGAGACAGACAGAGAGAATGGGTGTGCCAGGGCCGCAGCCACCGAAAATGACTCATGCGCCACTTTGCGCATCTGAGGAATTGAACTTGGGTTGTTAGGTTTTGCAGGCAAGTGCCTTAACCTCTGAGCTATGTCTCCAGCCCTCAGGCTGTTTCTTTAAGCGACTCTTCCTTCAGGTCCTGGGAGCCATTGGTTGGGAAGAAGTCCCAGGGCCCCGGGCCTGGCTCTCCATCCTGCTCCCACAATTCACTTTCCCTCATTGCCTAAAGCACTCAGAGACTTAGGTTCTCTGGAACCAGGCCTCTCCCAGGGAGCAGGCAGAGCCCTATAGTCCTCAGAGCAGGTACCCTCTCTTTACACCCCAGGACCTCTGCCCAACCCCTGGCAGTCCCTCCCTGTAAATCCTTATGGTGGTTTAAATGTAAAGTGTCTCCCATGGCTCATGTTGGCGATGCCCCAGCCTCTGGAAGGAGGATCCTTACTAAAGGGGGGTTATCACTGAGGGCGGCGGGCCTTGAACTTGCCCTGGCAGCTAGCTCACTCTTGCTGCCACGTCCCAGCTGCGGTGACAAGCTGTGACGCCCAGCCTCTGCTCTGTCTTGCCATGATAAACAACCCCTCAGGACTACAGGCTAAAATCCGTCTTTTCCTTCCCTATGCTGCTTTTGGTCGGGTGTTTTGTTCTAGCAAAGAGAAGGTAAGTGCTCCAGTCCTGCTGTCTCTGATGGGCCTTGGGGACAGCAATGTGACCACACTTCAGCAGGCTCTCTGCCAGCAGGCTGCTACCTCTGGCCACCCATCTCTTCGGGCTGAAACTCGGTGCCGAGGTGCTGAGGACAGAGGAGGGGGGCCGGAGGGCGGCCCCAGGTGAGACACTTCAGTGACCCACTGGGCAATGCAGGGCTCTGTGCCTCAAGAAGCAGGACGTGTCCTTTGGGAGTGTGACAACGCCTCTCTTCATAAGCCACCGTTCCGTCACTTCCCAATGAGTCCAAGTCCTGACTGCAGCCTCCAGTTCCGACATAGTGCAGCCTGGAATGGCGCTGACTCGCTCGGTGTCTCAGACAGAAGCCTCACGAATCCATCCCCCATCCTAGTTGCCTGCAGCCTGCAAAGGGGAGGGGAAGGGAGGGGGGCTTCAGGGCCTTATGGGAACCAGTTAACTCCAGACCCAGAGGCTCTCGCCTCTGACAACCCTCCCTGGGTGTCCCACAGGCCTTCCTTGCAGAGCCTGCTCTCCCTACCTGCTGGAAAGCGATGGTCCCCTGCAGGCACCGTGTGTGTGTGTGTGTGTGTGTGTGTGTGTATGTGTGTGTGTGTGTGTGTGTGCGCGTGCGTGCGTGCGTGCGTGTGTGTGTGTGTGTGTGTGTGTGTGTGTGTGTGTATGTGTGCCTGCTTCAGATCTGTCTAGTGGCTTTTCAGCTTCTGGCAATGCTCCATGATGTGACAAGCTTGGGGAGCCCAGAGGCTGCAAGGCCCTAGCCAGAACCTAGTGCCTGGTGCCCCTGTCCTTGGTGAGCTCTCATTTCTACCTGAGCATCTGCCACAGAATTAGGAGCAGAAGCTTCCAGAAGGTTCCAGAACCCTAGGCTAAAGATAGCTCAGGCAGCATGGATTTGAAAATCAGGACAGCCAGGGAGAGGGACTTGGAGGCCCGGACACCCTGAGTAGTGGCAGAGGGCTTTTTAGGTCTGGGAATGGAACATTGGGACCTGGGAGTGAAAAGGAAGTGTGTATGTTGAAGGCTCTTGTGTACCATTCCTGCACTCACAGTGCATAGTGCTCAGCTACTATGCGAGCGAGCTCCAGGGTGCTGAGGTGGTTGAACTGGTACAGCTCCACAGAGGCCTGCAGCTGTAGGCACTGGCCAGCCAGATGGCCCTGCAAACTCCAGATGTATGCACCACCTTGTGCATCTGGCGTGGGCGCTCGGGAATCAAACTTGGGTCATTAGGTTTCGTAGGCAAGCTCCTTAGCCACTAAACCATCTCTCCAGCCCTATTCTTTAATTCTTAGTCTGATCAAGTTGACAATAGAACTTAACTTTACAGGCTGATACTACCAAAATTAACCCTGGCGAACCAATGAGTTTATTGGCCTTCCTTAGGGAGCACGAGCAAGGGGTGACTTCCAGCAACATGGATATACTTAAGCACTGGGTAAGGTCTCACCTCAGCATGGAAGGCAACCTTCCCAGCCCTTGACCTTCCACCCTCTGATACTCTAGCTCTCCTGAGGCACAGGGGGCACCTCAGGTCTGATGACCCTTCCAGCCCTCTCCTTTCTTGGAAGTGGTCGCAGCTGCTTCTGATAAAGATGGCATGGGAGTTTGAATGTATGTCCCCCCAATAGACTCGGGGGTTTTATTTTTTAAACAAAAACAAAACACTTGTTACCAGCCACTTGGGGGCAGATCTGATTTCTAGCCTACAGGAATGCAGAGCGCTTGAGCTCTGCCTGGAGTCCTCTGCTGTTTGGGCCTGAGTGTGATTCCTGGGGGTGCTGGTGGTTTTTCTCTCTTCGCCGGGACCTGGGAAACGAAGCCAGCTTTTTCTGCAGTTATGAAACTTCCCTTGGATCTGTAAGCCTGTCTGGTTTGGAAGTTCATCGGAGGGGGCGATGTGAAACTAAGACTGATGGCAGAGTTGTTTTTCTCGGAGGATCACATCATACAACAGGGGTCTTCAGCAGGCTGGGCCTTAGAGCAGTGGGCCCCCAGGGTGGGGCAGGCACCAAATTATGGTTGCAGTCAGCGCCTCTTGATGAACAAACACCGAACCAGAAGCAGCTTATGGGAGGAGTGGGTTTATTTCAGGCTTACAAATAACAGGGGAAACTCCATCATGACAGAAGAAGCTGGCTTACGTCCATAGATCAGCAGAGAGACATCACCAATAGCCAGCACCACAAAACAGCCAGAGCTCCAACAGCTCTGAACACACCTACAAGAACTGGACTGGATCTGTCCCCAAACACACCTTAGGGCTGGACTCCAAGATCTGCCCTCAGTGACGCCCCCTTCAGCCTGCTGAGGCCCACATTACAAGCTCAATTGTGTGTGTCTGTGTGTGTGTGTGTATGTTTGTTTTGGTTTGGTTTTTTGAGGTAGGGTCTCGCTCTAGTCCAGGCTGACCTGGAATTCACTATGTAGTCTCAGGGTGGCCTTAAACTCATGGCGATCCTCCTACCTCTGCCCCATGTGCTGGGATTAAAGGCCACAAGCTCAATTCTTAATCAAAAACACTTGAGTCGGGCTGGAGAGATTGCTCAGTGGTTAAGGCACTTGCCAGCAAAGCCTAATGATCTGGGTTTAATTCCCCAGTAACCACGTAAAGCCAGATACACAAAGTGGTGCATGTATCTGGAGTTTGTGTACGGTGGTTAGAGGCCCTGATGTGTCTTATTCTTATTCTTATTCTCTGTGTGTCTCTGCTTGCAAATAAATATATCAAAAAATGAAAACACCTGAGTCTATGGGGAAGACATTCAAACTACCACAATCCCTGAGTGCATGAGCTAGCCTTCATCTCCACAGCTGGGAATGGGTACACATACACGTGTGGTGAGATAGAGGAAGGCCTTAGTTTGTTAGGATGATTTTGAGTTCTTGGAGCTCATGGAAGCTGCAGCTGCCCAGCATGGGAACAGTTCCTCTTGAAAGATGCCTACAATCTTGTCCAGGGCCTGGAGTGAGGCTCGGGCCTCTGAGTGGCTGCATCCACTGTGGCCAGGTGGGCTGGCAGGTTGTGTGGCGTTGGGGGTAGGGGTGGGGTGGGGGAGAGACCGGTCCAACAACTGCTCTGCTCCCTTTAGGAAACTCTCCTGGAGGAAGGCCCGAGCCAGAGTGTCCAGCCTTCCCAGCTGCAGCAGCCTCTGCTGCAGGGCTCCGGTGGCCTCTGCTCTCGCCAGGCCTGCCCAGCACTAGGACAGCTCTGCAGGCCTCAGGCTCTCGCCTGTGGTTTGGGGCTGGAAGAGCAGGGACTCCGTGGTTCCTCCCTGCTGCAGCCTAGGAGGCTTCTCGTAGTTGGCTCCTGGCAGGCAGTGAGTCTGGGAGGGTCCAGGCCTCCACCTGCACCCGCTGCTCTGTAATCCATCAGAGCAGGTCCATCCCCAGTACTGAGTCCACAGCACCTCTGTCTCCCGGAGCTGTAACAGGATCTGGCTGTACTTGGGGCTTAGGATGGAGGCCTTCTGCTGCTGGTGCTGGCCAGATTTGCCCAGGTGGGCTGTGGCTCCTTTGCTCAACTGAAGAGGCCCCTGAGTAGGGAATTTCCTGGCCCCCAGGGGAGTGGGGGCATTGCACAATCAGACCCAGGAGTGGCCTCGGGTTCAGTGGCGTGAAACTGTGCCCTGCCTTTCTCCACCTTATTTGATCACAGTGGTCTCATCTCTGAGCTGAGACCCTTCAGGCTGTCTTTCCCCTTCTTACCCTGAACTCTCAGCCTCTAAAGCAGCTCAAGAGTCCTTGGCCTGGATTAAAATCCCACCCTAACACTGTGACACTATCCCTGAGCGTAGCCCTCCTAGGCCATTTCATCCGGAGTATAAGAGCCCCCCCAAAGCACGGACTTTTGTGCCAGAAGGGGTTACTGCTCCCTGGCATCCATGTCTAGCTTAGAGAGAGTGTTAGGTTTTATTACACCAGTGATGGGGGCCAAATGCTTGCATTCACCAGGAAAAGGAATTGGCTCTGAGTTCTAGTTGGCAGGGGGTTTATAGTTCCGTTACAGAGATGTGTTCGTGACAATAAGCACGTAAATTTAGGCAAATGAGTTCAAGAATGTAACAAGAAAGCCAGGCGTGGTGGCGCATGCCTTTAATCCCAGCACTCGGGAGGCAGAGGTAGGAGGATCGCCGTGAGTTCGAGGCCAACCTGAGACTCCATAGTGAATTCCAGGTCAGCCTGGGCTAGAGTGAGACCCTACCTTGAAAAACCAAAAAAAAAAAAAAAAAAGAATGTAACAAGAAGCAGGTTTACAATGGGTTCTGGTAAACCTCAGTAAACAGCGAACGGGGGATGACGGCAAGCACACTCATTCCGTGTCTAAGCCTTGCTAGGTTAAAGCCCTCACTGTGTTCACTGACCTTGAACTACTCCTGGCTTAGCTGTTTCAGTAATTTTTCATATTCCCATCCTTTGCTCTGACAGGGCTATCGAGGGACACCTGGCGGTCACGTCCTCAGGGGTCAGCAGGTGGGCACTGTCTGTCCTGCTCAGTCACTTGGATGGCAAAGGCCAGGTTTACAGTGCGGGGTGTGGCTACAGGAAGCCATAGTCCAGCAGCTCTGGCCTAAGCTCCTCAGCCAAATGGTCCACTTCAGCGTAAGTTGCCTTACTGTGGATGAGTCTCTCTCTGGCGCCGAGACCTGGCTGAAGTATGAGCAGGATTCAGATGGGAGGGAAGGGTTCATTTGGCAGAGGAATCAGGCTGGACAGTTCACCAGGGCAGACACTAGCCAGGGAGGGGACAGGGGAAAGAAACCAGGGGTGCAGAGTGGAGAGGGCAGGGGTCAAAGGTGAAGCTGGTTTGTTAAGGAAGAGGGAAGGGCCCCTGGCCCAGAGCAAGGATCAGATCAAGGTCTGTTCTATTTCTGGGCCACTTGTCCTCCTCCTCGGGGCCCAGAGGAGGTGTGGGGAAGGGCCAGTGGGTGGCATTTGCTCATTAGGGGCTTGCCTAACCCACTGGAATCAAGCTTGGAGTGGTGTTTTGGAAATCATAAAACAGAAAATAGACAAATACGAGGACATTATGCTCACATGGGGTTAAGAGAATTCTAACCGGGTGTGGTGGCGCATGCCTTTAATCTCTGAGGTGGGACTGCCATGAGTTCAAGGTCAGCCCGGGGCCCAGGTCAGCCTAGGTTAGAATGAGGAGACCCTGCCTTAGAACGCTAAGATTCTTTCAGCAGAGCCCTGTGATGACTGCCTTATCAGACTGACGTTTTCCGTTCTGAGGCCATAGATGGCCCTGCTGTCGCATCAGGGGTGCTGGGCGAGGAGACGGCTGCCTGCTCTGTGCCCTTGTGCCCAGCACCCAGGCCCCTTTGCTCTGCCTGGGGCCTAGCTCAGTCACGATGACTTTGGGGTCCTGCCCACTCATAGCCTCTTCCCAGAGTGCACTGCGGCTAAGTTGTTGTTCTCCAAGAAGTGCATGTAAGGCACCCAGGCTGGGTGCTGGCAGGCCTCCCCTGAGGCTCCACTGGCTGGCTTCTTGATCCTGGTCACCGGCCCCACTTACCTGGCTGAGCTGGCAGATGTCATGGACCCACTTGGTGAAGGTCTTCTGCACACGTGGGGTCCGCGGCTTGCAGATGTGGCCCATCTCATACGAAAAGGCCACAGTGGGACCTGGACAGGGTAAGGTGAGCTCAGGCCTGGGCCTCCAGGGATAAAGGACCACTGGACATTTCCCTGTGCCTGGAAATTGTGGGAACATGCAGGCTGCGGTGGAGGACGGGTACTGGTGTCCCGCCCATGGGGGGCGGGAGTTGTGGCTTAAAACCTAGGCAGGTGTTTGATGGTAAGATTACAAAAAATGGTTAAAAAAAATAGATACTGTGAGCAAGCGCCTTTAACTGCGGAGCCATCTCGCCAACCCAAATTGATCTTTTTTTCTTGGAGGCAGGGTCTCCCTCTACCCAGGCCGGCCTTGAACCCACAGCAAGACATTGTATTTTAACTGTTGTTGTTAAATGGCAATTTTCCCCTTAACCGCAGAGGCTTGTGCTCTGAGATGCCACATGGTGGATGGAAACTAAGCTTTTCTCTGGAACCAGGGAAAGCATTACAATAGATGCGCACTTCTACGTCTCTCCTGTGCATAAGAAATCAGAGGGGGATTTCTTTGAAAACTGGGGTGATAGGGTGTGCTATGGAGGCTCGGATATGAAACATCTCTCAAAACCTCTTGCGCCAAAGGCTTGGTCAACGGGGCAGGGCCAGGCAGGCCTTTGAGAGGTGGTCCTTGAGCTCCCAACCCCAGTGGATTAAGTTGACCGGGCTATTAGAGGAAGGAGGTCACAGTGTCCCTGCTTCCTGGATGCCCCTTGCTCCTGCTGCCACGAGGTTCTTACCTCAGGCCCAAAGCAAGGGAGCCTCGGACTGAAAGCTCTGAAACTGCGACAAATTAAAGCCATTCCTGAAAAAAAATTCCAATAAAAAAACCATTCCTTCTTTGATTTCTCTCAGGCATTTTGTCACATGCAGGAAGGGCAATACCGTCCAGGTGAGCAGACGCCGGAGTGGGGACAGGTGCCTAGTGAGGAACTTTGTGTTGGTCCTGGGAAGACACAATCTGTCACCTGGTTTTCCTTCTAGAGCACTTTTTGTGAGGAATGACTTTATGCTGTAAGGAAGATGATTCAAAGTGGCCCCATCGTCTCTTGCTTTCCCCAGAGACATTCGGGGCCCTAGAGGGCAATGCTCAGCTTCTCCTGGCTGAGGGCATGGGGTGGGGAGAAACCAGAAACCTCAGCCCGATGCCCCTAGGAGGTTTTCCTCTGAGGCTGTGGAGAGACACACTTGGCCACTGACAAGTTTTCAAAACACACTCATGAAACGCATATATGTGAACATATTTATGTAAATATGACAACTGTGCAGAGTGAAAGCAGCAAGACAGTTCTGAGTAGAAAGGCAGCCCTCCCTGGCATCCCGGCCCCTCGGACACCAGGATCCCCGAGTCACACAAAACCTGCATAGATTAGAGTCCTGGGATCAGACACGTCTTGTGTATCCAATGAAGTAAACAGTGCTCACACTGAAAACCATGCTATGCAATCGCTGCTCTTAAAACTGGTTGGGGTGCAAATGATGACACTAGCTCTAACCCTCCTCTAGTTTTTGTGAGACAAGGTTTCACTCTAGCCCAGGCTGGCCTCGACCTCTAGGTGATCCTCCTGCCCCAGCCTCCCAAGCACTAGGGTTACAGGCATGACTCACTCTGAAGTACTCGCCAGAGGCAGGTATTTTTCGGAAGGCTCAGTGGAACTTCAATTCCATCCATTTCTTGCCCTGGGTGCCATCTTCCACCGGAACCAGTCTGCTGGGGAGGTTTTCCCAGACATGGAAAGAACACTTAAGAGCCAATAGAAGGGTAAATGGGCCAATCCTGCCTCAAAATTGGCATTCATGATATGAACCACATGGCCTTTGAAGAAAAGCTTTTATATGAAATATTTGTGCATAAAGGCTCCATACAGTGAGAAAAACACAACTGGATAATAAAAATTCCTATTTTTCTTAAAAAAAAAAAAGTATCTCCCTCTAAGACATGAATAGCCCAGGGTGGGGCTGGTCTCGCATTCACTGTGTCCACAGGATTTCGGACACTGCACACAGGACATGGCTTTGCTCAATTTAAACTCTGAAACCCACCAAGGAGCCTTGGGAACATTCAATAGTTGAAGGCCACACTGAACGGCAGAAGAGAGCTGCCTTTTTTACTGTAGTCGAAGTCTGATAAAGAGACTCTGCTACAACCTGCTGAGAAACCAGACCATTAGACGACATGCTAACAAGAGACTCGCAGGATCTAATGGAAAGAAGTCCTGGCCTGGCTGCCTGTGCTGCTGGGAACCACAGAGGGGGCAGGGCGCACGCAGACATGGCACAAGCTCTTTGGAACCTGGGCACCAGGCTTCTCTTTGGTATCAGTCAGGAGAGAACAGACGTCTTCTGTGCTTTCCACCCCCCTCTCTGTTCCCCAATTTAAATACAGCAGGAAACACAGCAAGCAAAAGAAATCAGACCATCTTGTCAGGCACAGAGAGGTGCTACAGAGATTCCTGGTGACAGACTGTCTTTAGACTTGGCCACTCCAGTCCCTTCTGTGACTCCTGGTGTCCACAAGTCATTCTTCCAGGCTTCCGCGTCCTCTTTGGATAATTTCCCTTCTCGGAATTTCAATCTCTCTATCCATTTTCCCACTCTCCCCAATATCTTAATAGAAACTCAGAGATTTTAGAGGTGAAAGGACCTCATCTAGTATCCAGTATCTGCTCTCCCCATCCACAGAAGGGGAAACTGAGGCAGGGGAGCCTGGCCCAGGGTCGTTAAGAATCAGTGCCGAGCAGACCTCAGGGCCAGGCTTCCAATTCCTCCGCAGCCACACGTCTGACTCAGTCGGCCTTGGGCAGGGACTTCCTGTGAGAGGGAGGCACCAGGTGGGGGGGCAGGCTGCTGGGGAGCTCGTAGCCATCCAGCTTGATCTTGATGAGGTGCTTGGCCAGCGCAAACTCCTCCTCGTCCAACATGCCGTCGCAGTCACAGTCGGCCAGCTTCCAGATCTTGCCCAGGACGCTGTTGGGCAGCTTGGAGGTCACCATTTCCTTCTTGGCATTGACACCCGATATCTTGCCGTTGATGGGCGACAGTGTGTAGAAGAGCTCGTCATAGACGGGCTTGTCTTTGGCCACAACCCACTCCTCCTCGTCGGCGCCCTCCTTGGCCCCCTCCCCATACCCCTGGTTGAAGGGGCCCTCGGTGGTGCCCTCGAAGGCACCCCCGCGCACCATCTGCGTGGGCACGTTCATCTCCTCCTGGCTGATGAGGCCCATCAGGGACGCGATCTTGCTGCTCAGCATGTTGTCTACGGCCTCGATCAGCTTGGGCTTCAGAGAGTGGAATTTGGTGAAGTCGTAATTTTCAAGCTGTTCCTGCCGAAGGGAAAAACCAGAGACTCGTCAAGTGTTCTCTGCAGGGGTGGCTGGAGGGATGGCTGGGGGATACAGTGCTCACCACTTAAGCTGAAGCACCTGACTTTGACCCGCAGACACCACATAAAAGCGGGAAGCCAAGGTGGACTTCCGTAAACCCAGCACGCTGGCAGTGATGGCAAGATGCAAGACGGGAGCTGAGACAAGAATTTCCCAGAAGCCTGAGGTGAGTCCAGCAAAGAACAAAAGGACTTAGCATGGGTGTGTGCCTGCACACACACACACACACACACACACACACACACACACACAGAGAGAGAGAGAGAGAGAGAGAGAGAGAGAGAGAGAGAGAGAGAGAGAGAGAGAGAGTATAAGCCCACCGCACCATGGGCCACTTGGAGCTCTCTCGGCCGGGATAGCCGTGTCTAAGCTCACTGGATGCAGGAAGGTCTCAGGAACACATGTGGTTTTTCTACAGTAGCTTTTCTGCCAGTCGGTGCAGGAGTGGCAGCAACGCCCTAGGACTTTCAAAAAAAAATCTTTCATCTGACCTTTTTGTTTGTTTTGAGACAGGATCTCAGGATGTAGCCCTGGCTGGCCTGGAACTTGCTATGTAGACCAAGCCGGCTTCTACTCATACAGTTTCTCCTGCTTCTGCCTCCTGGGTGCTAGGGTTACAGCCATCATGCCCAGCCCTGACCTTTTCTTTCTTTTTCTTTTTAATTTTAATTTTTTTTGAGGGAGGATCTCACTCTAGCCCAAGCTGACCTAAAACTCACTCTGTAGTCTCAGGCTGGCCTTGAACTCACAGTGATCCTCCTGCTTCTGCCTCCCAAGTCCTTTCTCTCTCTCTCTCTCTCCTTTCCTTTTTTTTTTTTTTTCAAGGTAGGGTATTACTCTAGCCCAGGCTGACTTGGAATTCAGTAGGTAGTCTTCAGGATGGCCTTGAACTCATGGCAACTCCCCTACTTCTGCCTCCTGGGATTAAAGGCGTGTGCCACTACACTGTACTTTCTTTTTTAAAATATGTATGTATTTGAGAGAAGGAATGAGAATGTGGAGAGAGAGAAAGAGAGAGAAAATATGAATGGCATGCCAGGTCTTCTTGCCACTAAACTTTGTGCATCTGGCCTGATGTGGGTATTGGGAAATGGATTGAACCTGAGCTGTCAGGATTTGCAAGCAAGTGCCTTTAACTGCTGATCCAGCTCTCCACCCCTGACCTTTTCTGAATGTGTTTTTTTTTCTCTCTCTCTCTTTTGGTTTTTGAGGTAGCCCAGGCTAGCTCTAGCCCAGGCTGACCTGGAATTCACTCGGTAGTCTCAGGCTGGCCCTGAACTCAAGGTGATCCTCCTACCTCTGCCTCCTGAGTGTGGGATTAAAGGCATGTGCCATCACGCCCGGTTGAGTGTGTTCTTTCTCAGAGTGGTTCTATTACACACTTCAGTTACCCTCACAAGTCTGGGAAAAAAGACAGTATTTGTGATGATTAATATTGTCAATTTGACAGGATCTAGAATCATCTAGGAGATGATACTCTGGGCATGTCTGCGAGAAAGCTTCTAGACTGAGTTAACTGAGGGGGAAGATTCACCCTAACTGTGGGGGTGCCATTCCACAGGCTGGGGCCTTGTTCTGAACCGGCGAGAGAACGAGCTGAACACCAGCATTCATCTCTCTCTGTTGCTGACTACAGACACAAAGGGCCCAGCTGCCTCAAGCTCCTGCCTCCATGACCTCCCTATTATGATTCTGCATCTTGACTATGGACGCACTGTGACCAGCTTCTTCCCATTCCTGCCTCCATGACTTCCCTGCTATGTTGGCCTTCCTTGCTATGATAAATCCTCAAACTGAGCCAAAACAAAGCCCTCCTTTCTTAAGCTGCTCCTGTCGGGTATTTTGCTGCAGCAGTGAGGAAAACTAAGCCTCTTGTCCCGAGTCACACGGTGCTGGAGGAGAAAGACCAGAGCGCGTATGTCCCGACTAGTCACTCATGCGGAACTGTAGGCTGAGGATGGTGACACACGCTGTCATCCTGGCACTTGGGAGGACGCCTGCTCGTGTGAGGCCAGTCTGGGCTACACAGAGCACCATGTCTCAAACTCCCCCTTCCCACTCCAAAAGGGGAAAAAAAAAACCTTTGATTTTTGGACAGCTGAGAAAAACAAACTGATGTAGTTTGGGGTACCCACAACCTAGCCCTGGGAACCCTAAGAGACAGCCACCTGGAGGAACAGCCCTGAAGCTGCCCCAAGGAAGGAGGAGGTCAGCTGGGAAGCCCTGCAGACTCACGTGGGATGTGTGTTCACCAGCAGTACCCTGAGCACGCATGGAGTGCAGAGAGAAAGCCCCCCCCCTCACTGCTCCCACTCTTTCCTTGCGCCCCAGAGGTCCTCTAGCCTCTGCTCCCCCAAGAGAAGGTGTGTGGCTGTGGAGTCTGGGGAACTGAACTCAGTGGTCTCAGGCCCCTGCAGGCCCTGACGCTTGTGTGGAAGAACTCTTCATTGCTGAGCTAGCTCTCCATCCCCACTTCATTTTTCCCACATCATTTTTGTGGGTTTTCTTTTGAGACAGGGTCTCATGTAGCCCAGGCTGGTCTTGAACTTCCTATGTAGCTAAGGATGGCCCTGACCTTCTGATCTTCCTCGACCTCCAAGCTCTAGGACTTTAAGCATGTACCACCATGACCAAGTCATCAGTTATTTCAAAAGCATAGAAAAATGAATACAGGTTGGAACTGGTAACAGGGCACTATTTTAGAATAGAAAATTCTAGAACAGAGCACTAGAATAGAGAGGCTATTCAGGTATTCAGTTTCCTGGAATATCTCAGAGACAAGTCACTCTTGACTGTTTGGGCAAGAAGCAATGTTGTGCTAGATTGTAAGGAAAAAAATCTCGGTATAGGCCTAAGACATCATACTTTCATTATAAAAAAAAGTGGTGCATAAAAATAAAACTTAGGAGCTGAAGAGATGGCTCAGCAGTAGAGGGGCTTCCCTGCACGACCCCAGTACCCACATCAAGTAAGATGCACAGTGGCGCATGCATCTGGAGTTTGCAACAGCTGGAGGCCCTGGTGCACCTATTCTCTTTCTCTGCTTGCAAATAAATACATAAAAATAAATAGCCCGGTGTGGTGGCGCACGCCTTTAATCCCAGTACTCAGGAGACAGAGGTGGGAGGATCGCCATGAGTTCAAGGCCACCCTGAGACTACCTAGTGAATTCCAGGTCAGCCTGGGCTAGAGCGAGACCCTACCTCGAAAAAACCAAAAAAAAATTAAAAATAAAAAAAATAATAAATAAAACTTAGTCAGGTGTGGTGGCACACACCTTTAATCTCAGCACTTGAGGCAAAAGTAGGAAGGAGGATCCCTGTGAGTTTGAGGCCAGACTGGACTACACAGTGAGTTCCAGGACAGCCTGGGCTAGAGCGAGACCCTGCCTCGAAATGACAAAACAAACAAGTCCGAAGCTGGGCTTAGTGGTGGTACATGCTCGTGATTCTAGTACTTGAGAGATGGAGGAAGGAGATCTGGAGGCTAGGTTCACCCTTGCTACATAGTGAACTCAAGGCCAGTCTGGGTGACATGTGACCTTATCTCAAAACTAACACCCACTCACCAATAAAATAAAATAGAACTTATACCTCCATTGCCCAGCAATATTCTCTGCATACATCTCTAGTCATTTATTTACACACACACACACACTCTCTCACTGAAAAGATGTTATATGATGACATGCATTTCAAAGAAATAATGTGTCATTCGTTGCTCCATGATGTCACTTTCTGGGTAACCTTATTCTTCCTACTGTCTAGCAGGGCCATTTTGTAATTGGATACAGAGGCTGTTCAAACAGAGAACCTAAATTTTATCTAGGGAGTGTAGCAGGGCAGGAATGCTGTATTGATATTTGGAAGGAGGAAGCCAGCGCTTAGACTAACAGAGTTGAACAGCCTGTTGTCTCCATTGAAAGCTTTCCCATACTCTGGCGGGAAGGCAACCCTGCGCCATGAAACCTACTGTGCTGGCTGAAACCCAGGCCGTGAGCTGAGCCGAGGGTCAGGGCAGGCCTGTTCTCTGAAAGGAATCCTGCTTCTTGCGTTCTCTGATCCTCTCTGGTAGATTACAGTCACCAGTAATGTCAGTGCACCCCTAGCCCAGCACCAGACAGCATAATCAGCATTGTTACCAGTCAGCTGAGGGATAGACTGAAAGGGTTTAGCTAGAAAGAGGGGTGCAGACCTCCTCCACAAAAATCCCAGTGCCTCTGGGCAAGCACTGTAGGATCCCCTGGGCACAAACACCTACTCCGTCCCTCATGAACAAGTCTGAGCCCTGGGCACACACACAGAGCCCTGTTTGGCAAGTGGAAATGATGTCTTCCAAAAAGGTCCCCCCCAGCCTACAAGGAGCATGATTAATGGCACATGTATGCAGAAACAGAGGGGAAATGGTCACAGTTTTGCAGGGGAGGCAGGAGGCAGTAGCTTTTCCTGCGAAGAGGGCACACAGAAAATAACCCTTCACTTTGTTTTTTTTTTTTGGTTTTTCAAGGTAGGGTGTCACTCTAGCCCAGGCTGACCTGGAATTCACTATGTAGTCTCAGGGTGGCCTTGAACTCACGGCAATCCTCCTACCTCTGCCTCCCAAGTGCTGGGATTAAAGGCGTGCGCCACCACGCCCGGCGACAACCCTTCACATTTTTGCCTCAGTGGTCCCCAGCGGCCTGACTAGGGCCTCATCCCCAGTGGTGGAATCTTTAGTATGTGTGGGCACATATGTAGGTGTGCCAGGGTCTCTTGCTGCTACAAGTAAATGCCCATCCGGCTCTCCACGTGCAGCTGGGGTACTGAACCCTAGCTGGCATCCCTGAACCATCTCCCCAGACCCAGAAGTCCTTTTATTGGGATGACCACACTTAGGAGTTTAGATACACCTGTTGACAATTGTGTTCATGGAGCCCAGCATCCCAGAAATTCTCCTTCCCAAGGGACAAGGCCAGGTCCCAGCCGGTCTAAGGCTGGGCCAGCCCCGTCTAGTCATTCCCAAGTACACCACCCCAGTTTTCAAATGTGGGAAGGGTGGAGCGGCTGGGGACAGCTCTGCTGCCCTCTGCTGTTAAGTCACTGCCAAATCAGTGTGGGATTCTAAAGCTTTCAGGACGCATCAGCAGTGTTCAGTGCTCTCACTGCAGCGAGGACACTCTGTGCGACGGGTCAGATTTCCTGGCACCAAGGGAAAGCCACTGAAACATGGCTCTGTACAATCGCTGCGCCCCTCGGCCAGCCTGGCCCTGGAAGGGAGAACCGAGACCTAACGCCAGCTGCAGGGAGCCCTCTTTATGATCCTGATGAGTGCTAATCCAGAACAGTTACTTCCAGCTTTGTCCCCTCCTCTGTCACACTGATGCCTGGTACAGAGGAAGTCAGCTCCCCAACAGAAGGCTTGAGGTGGGAGCATGCTTGGCATGTGTCTAGATGACAGGGAAGGAGAGTGGCCATGGGCCACTGAACTCAGGGATGACAGACACTGAGTCACAGACGTGACATCCGTCATTAATCACGCTGAAGCCGGCAGCGTTCACGCAAGAGAGCGAGTCCCAACAATGGGTCTGGCTTCGCTGCTAGTCATCCACGGGCACAAGGCTAAATTATTCTGACCCCTATTTTAAATTTTGATCGTGACTTGTTCCAGGTGCCCAGAACAGCACTAGAATGGCCACAGTAGGCTTGCTTAATATTTCCGGGATGAATGAATGAAAGAGCACAAGTGAGGGCTGGCGAGATGGCTCAGCGGTTAAGGCACTTGCCTCCAGTGCCTAAGGCCTTGGGTTCAATTCCCCAGGACCCACGTAAGCCAGACCCACAAGGTGGTGGCCCTGGTTCTCTCTCTCTTTGAAAATGAATAAATAAAATATTTAAAAAATTAAAAAAAGAACACAAGTGAACACAGCAGCTGTCAGGTTGGGGCTCCTTATTCTGTCCCAGGCAATGGACGCTTACTGAAGGCGTGAAGGCACTGTGTGGTGTTGTGACCCAGGGGGATTCTCAGCAAAGGCTGAAACCCTCCCATCCTCTCGCTGGATGGCCTTGCTCCCGAGACCTTGGTTTCCCTGACTTCTTCCCCAGGGACTGTTCTTTGCCTCAGTTCCGGAAGGCCTGGGTGTCCCCAGACCCAGACAGGCCCAGGCTGAGTGTCACAAGTAGCTCTAGCCCCAGAATCTGCTTCCTGTGTTTTGGGAGTCCACCTGGGGGCTGCACGAGAGGCCAGGAGGGGCTCAGTGGAGCCTCGGGGTGTCGAGAGCAGCCTTATCGTGGCAGGGCACTGTGACACCTCCTAAACGAGTAAAGCCATGCACATGCTGGGTACGTCTTCCTAATTTTCATGTAAGTTAAAACACCAAGCTCCCTTCCAAACAAACTGAAGTTCCCTTCTGAAAGGCACAAGGAAGCAACTGTCTTGCGGCTGGGTCACGGGGTGCAGGGCACAGCCCAAGGAGTGAAAGGGGAAGTTTCTGGGAAACGGTACCATGACAATCCTCAAGCTAGCTATCTTGTGACCAGAAGAAACCCAGTTCACCCTGAGTACAAGAACACTTACTTTATTACTCAAAGTAAAAACGAGGTCTTTATCTTTATTGTAAACGAAATAGAGCTGAGACCGAATCATGCACCCAGAAGTTCTCACCTGAGCAGGGGGTTAAGAGCTGTCACTCCTTAAGGGTATGAGATTCTGAGAAACAAGTCACTTCAACACCCAAATCTCCTCTAAGCAGAGTCTGCGGGTTTTATCTTTTTTTTTTTTTTTTTTTTTTTGGTATATGTGTGGTGTGTGTGGTGGTTTGTGTGTGGTATGTGCTGCACACTAAGGTCACGGGAAAATGTCAGCTATCCTTCCTCGATTGCTTCCTCTGAAGAGCAAGCAATAGAGGAAGTCTCTGAACGGAGCTGCAGTTTCTGCAAATTCCAGCAATTCTCTGGACTGGGGTTACAGATGGGCATGGTCACACCCAGCTGTTTCTGTGGAACTGAGGAATTAAACTCGGGCAGCCCCAGGCCCTCTCCAGCCCTCATGCTGGTGGCAAATGCAGAGCCACATCCCCAGCCCTCATCTGATTTTTTTTTCTGGTTTTTCATTTTTCAAGGTAGGGTCTCGCTCTAGTCCAGGCTGACCTGGAATTCACTATGTAGTCTCAGGGTGGCCTTGAACTCATGGCGATCCTCCTACCTCTGCCTTCAGAGTTCTGGGATTAAAGGCATGCGCCACCACGCCCGGCTCTCATCTGATTTTTTATATGAGTTTCACTGATCTTTTGCAAAATTATCCCCTTTTGTTAACACTTGGCAGTTTCTGCAGTCACAGAAGCCTATCATCAGGGTCACCATTAGTCAGTCAGGTGGGTTCATTACATACTCCTTCATCCTAAACTGTGAGACCATCAAGTGCCCTCTACCCCCAGGACATTGTGATTTTTTTCCCAAGAGGAGAGTGTGAACACAGTCCCCCACTACCACAAATTACGCAGTCGAGTTTCCCATGTTTGGGGAAATTGCAGGGGTCAGCACACTAGGAGTGCAATGGATAAGACCGCCCTGGGCCAACGACCTTTGTGATCCTGGTCTCACCCCTGACATTGTAATTTTTGGTTCCCAGTACCTGCATAGCCTTGACTTCAGGGAAGTCCCCCGCAGAAATCTGGTATTCTCTCTGCAGCTGAATGTAGATTTCTGGAAGCCTGCTGATAAGTTCTCGCTTCTTATTTTCCTTTCCAAATACATTTGGCATCTCCTTCTTCAGGTGGCTGATGATGTAGGCGTGCACCTGAAAAGGGGAGATGGCAGGTGAACACACGCCACTTGGAATTGCGACAGCGATGGAACAAACAGGACTGCGCCCACATGCTGAGGAAGTGAGAATCCAGGAGAGGGTTAAGGATGGCTGACCTGGACCAGATGGTTAAGAGCTAAAGTAAGGCCAGAAGGAACAGAGTGGAAGAGTGAGCAGAGAGAACCCCAAAAGGCCAGGCAAGGGAGAGGGGCCAGAAAGACACTGGAAGGCAGAATGTGACAGATAAGGCTTTGGAATAGTTCACAGGTCACCTGTGTTGAAACTTAACTTACAGGTAGGCTATGAGGTGAGGGGAGGAATGCACCAGTCCAGGTAGAGAGAAGAGTGTGGGCAAGGCGGGGAGGTAACACACTGCGGCAGCATCATGAACATGGTCTAGAGTAGGAGAGATCAGCTGCCTCCAGACCCTGCTTAGCAGGTGCTAGGGGACACTTTTACGGCTAATCGAATGCTTGCACCGATGATTGTTCTGGGGGGAGTGGAGAGGCCAGAATAATGCTGAGAGCAACCTGCTTCCCAGGTGGGCTGGTGATGCTTGGCTGGGGACCCAGTGGGGGAGACGGAGCCGCACAGTTGTGCCTTGGGATTCTTTCTTCAAGTCTATTCCCAGGGAAGGATGACTGACTTGGGGAAATTCTGTGGCCCCTGAGTGCCAAGAAAATAGAATATGGTATCTGGGAAGGTGAGAAAGATCTCAGTTCTGGTGATTAACCGGAAAACACAGAGTTTCACCTGGTGCCCGAGAGACCAGGAAGCGAAACGGAGGCTGATATCAGTGGTTGATCTACTTGGGAACTGCCCATGGGTAAGGAGATGAGAATGACTGTTGGCAAAATAGATGTTGAGACACTTCGCAGAGCAGCTGCCTGGGACTGGGCTGGATGGAGTTCCCTGAAGAGGAACTCCAGGTACATGAGGAGAAGAAGGTAACTGACCCTGGAATGTCACCAAGATTCCCTGGAATCTCCACACCTTTCCCTCAGCCTAGTGATTTCTAACCTCAAGACAGTAAAACATGTTTATTGAAATTTTTCTGGGCTAGGAAGATGGCTCAGTGGTTAAAGGCACTTGCCTGCAAAGCTTGACAGCTAGGTTCAATTCCTTAGTAGCCATGTAAAGCCAGATGCACAAAGTGGCATCTGCATCTGGAGTTCATTGGCAGGGGCAGGAGGACCTGGTGTGCCCATACTCACTTTCTCTCTGTCTGCCTCTTTCTCTCTGTTGTTCTCTCTCTAGCAAATAAATAAATATATTTAAATTTTTTATGGCTGGAGAGAGGGCTCAGGTTAAAGGTGCTTGCTTACAGAGCCTGAATGCCCACAGTTGATTCCCCAGGACCCACCACATAAGCCAGATGCATAGAGTGGGGTATAACTGCAGGGGCAGGAGGCCCTGGTATGCCCATTCTGTTTCTCTTCTCTTTCTCCTTAATTAACTAAATATTAATTTTTTTTTGAGGGGCTGGAGAGATGGCTCAGTGGATAAAGGTAGTTGTTTTCAAAACTTGACAACTCGGATTTGATTCCCTACTATCCATAGAAAACCAGATGCACAAATTGGCCAGAGGCTTGTCCACATTCATCTATCTCTCAAATAAATAAATAAATAATAAAATATTAAAAAATTTTTTCTTTATAGAACCTCAAGTCTACAGAGCAATTTGGAAGTCAAGTAATTAACTGAAACAGGAAAAGACGGAAACCAGAGCAGTGATTACAAAAAGAAGACAACTATGTAGTTTTGGAAAATCCTATTAAAGAAAACAGACTTCACGATAACCTTGTGGGGGACTGGAAATTAGATAAAGGAAATAAGTGGGCACATCCCATAGCTCAGAGGAGGGCCTGGGGGTGCGTGCACACTGGGCAGGACCAAAATCATCTGCGAAGGTTTGAACAGCCATATACGCTAACTTTCCAAGTGTATAAACTGCGGCTGGGGGCCAAGCTTCCTAACTGTGTTTCACGATCTCATATGTGCTTGTGTAACAATGTGGGGGTTGTGAAAAATCTGAAGACAGCAAAGCATTCTGAATGCACAGAGACCAAGAATTAACTCAAAAGTCAAATGTGCAAGGAATCTGAGGCATTTCCTAGTGCCAGCAGTGCCCGCGCTGGGACTCCACTGCAGCCTGACAATACGCACTCTGCACTGGGCATGACGTCATCACGCAGTGCCAGTGAACACTGCCTGAAACACCTTAGCTCAGATTACCGTGTGTTTTCAATTTCAGTGTCTATATTTAAAAGCTTCTATTCTTACTGAAACATAATGGTTTCATGATGTAAAACAAAGCCTTTTAATATTTTCCTACTGCTATTCCTCAGCATGTAAGTATCAGTTATGGAATTGTGTTAGAATGTCTAACTGAAAATTTGCTATTTCAATAAGCCATAAAAGAAACCAACTAATTGGTAAGAAAATTTAAAATCTTTTTTAAATTTTTTAAACGTGTTTGAGGAGCTGGGGAGACGGCTCAGAGACTAAAGGTACCTGCTTACACAGCCTGCTGGCCCAGGCTCAACTTCCCAGGGAACCATGTAGAGCAACATGCAGAGTGCTGCATGCATCTGTGATCCGCTACTTTCTCTTGCTGTCTGCAGAGGCAAGAGACCCTGTCCCAAAGGAGGAAGGAGGCTTCCAGCTTAGTTCTAGCTTGGCTTTTTCAGTGTCCTGCAACTGAGGCACGTGGTACCTTTATTAATAGAGTCTTGCCATCTAGTTCCCTCGGGGGGGCAACCAAGAGTCTTGGTAGTAATAGCTTGTAACGTTCTGGGGTCTTCAGGGAGCCTCCCTGACCAATAATTCACTGGGAGGTATCCCAACCTTGACACTGGGATTTTCCTGTAACAACCTATAACTTCTGCCATTTTGTACTGAATAGTTATGTGACATGACATTCAGCATTGAATAATCAAAATATTGACCAAGCCTGTAAAACACTGATGGGCCTGCAGTATCAACTGTTCAGCCAGGATTTAAACTTTTACGAAAAATAAACAAGCACATCATCTCATTAGTATGCAAATTTGGTTTAGTTGTTTTTTTAATTTTTTAGTTTTTAATAAATGGTAAAATATATATTACAAGAATGGTTTTAAAATAAATTTCTTTATAATTTGTTATCAGAAATGTTTGATTTGTATGCCTATTTTATTTTATTTTTTTTAAAAACATTTTTTATTTATTTGCAAGGAGAAAGAGAGAGAGAGAGAGAGAGAGAGAGAGAGAGGGAGAGAGAGAGAGAGAGAGAGAAAGAAACAGAGAGGATGGGCACATGCCAGGGCTTCCACCTGCTTCAAACAAACTCTAGATACATGTGCCATTCTGTGCACTGGGGAATTGAACTCAGGTCCTCAGGCTTTACAGGCAAGCACGTTACCCGCTGAGCCCTCTCTCCAGCCCCTGTATGTCTATTTTATATATCGATATGTGGGTGTCATTCTAGGATGGCTGGGTTCGGAGCAAGGCCCCTACTGCCATAAAACAGGAGGACAAAAAAAGATGACCTTCCACAAGCCCTGGCTGCAGTCTATCTCAGGGCATCCTGACACCACTGTAGAAATTTGACCCCTAGTGACCTGTGTCTGCCTTGCCTAGAAAGTGAGTTCCTCAGAGAGACAACCTACCCTGTAAAACTTATTCCTCAGCAAAATAATGAGATGTCCACACAGCCATCAAGATACGATGTGTATCCCACCCTATAAAACCTAGTAAGTTTCCTTTTAGCTACGCTAAAAGCTTTGCCTCTCTCCTGGTGGCACGATTATTTCTCTGGCAACTTGCCTACTGTGCGTTTTGTGGTGCCTTTTATTAAATGACCTTCTACTAAGATCAGTATAGTCCTTGGTCAAGTCATTTATAACCAGCAAATCACCACTGTGTGTGTAAAGCATTATATATATATATATATATATATATATATATATATATATATATATATATATATATATATATATATATATATATATATATATATATATATATATATATATATATATATATATATATATATATATATATATATATATATATATATATATATATATATATATATATATATATATATATATATATATATATATATATATA
>PVHP010006317.1:20131-34235 GCA_004024765.1 Zapus hudsonius | reverse complement strand
CCTTAGGCTGAGATGACAAGGTGCCAGGACGAGCACCTCCTCACCTTGAATGGAGACCATCTGGTTGTGGTGGACGGGCGGAAGGCACCCCGAGGATTTGCAGGAGCTGCTTACAGGCTACCATGGCATTTGGCCTGCGGATGCCTTTCCCTTCTGTGCTGAGGACTGCCCTACTCTGGAGCCAGCGCCAATGGAGCAGGGAGCCCTCAGGTGCACCCCCTTCCAGAGACCAGGCCAGGGGCAGCTACCAGGCCCGTTAGGTCCTTCTGTCCCCTACCTGTGAGTCACATCTCAGATGCCAGGCCCCTTCTTGGAGAAGGCTGTCCCTGCTCCCTGGTTTGACTCCTTCCCCACAACCCCAGCCCTGGCTCACTAAAATGGGCACCCAACTCCTGGACTCAGGTGACCTGTACCTCTTGCATCTCCCCACACTGACTGTACTTCCTCTTAGAGTGCATTGAAGAGGGGAGATTTTGTACGAGGTCTTACCTGTTTGGTGCTGAGTCACGACTCTCGGGTGACCTCATGATGCTCTCAGCCCTATTTTCCGCTTCTAGGAAGTCCCACTGATCTGCTCTGTGGAAGACTCCTGTGTGGCTGCCTGCCTCCAGTCATGTTTGGGGCTTCTTATGACTCAGTCCAATTTCATGCATGGGCCCCAACTTTAAGATCCTTCTCAAGGCATGTGGTCTCTGAAAGAGAGCCTCTTAAGGCTAATTTAATTCTTCATTCCTGGAAATTCATGTGACTTCCTCAGGGTCACCCACCTTGTTGGGAGATGTGAACTGGGGCTGGCATCCAAATGCCTCATTTTCGTCTTGGCAGAACTAATCACTTTCAGTGGGTAAGAGCCAAAAATTTTACCAAAGCTGTTAAAAATCTAAGAGTTTTTTTTTTTTTTTTTTTTTTTTTGGTTTTTCGAGGTAGAGTTTCACTCTAGTCCAGGCTGACCTGGAATTCACTCTGTAGTCTCAGGGTGGCCTTGAACTCACAGTGATCCTCCTACCTCTGCCTCCCGAGTGCTGGGATTAAAGGCGTGTGCCACCACGCCCGGCTGCTAAAAGAGTTCTTTGAAAAACTACTTTCTTTTCTTCTTTTTTTTTTTTTTTTTTTTTGGTTTTTTCGCCCAGCTCTACCTTGGCTTTTGATTTGCAGTTCTCTGGGAAGCTGTGGATGGGTCATTTACCCACACCTAAAACCAGGTGTGTCCACAGACATATCCCACAGAGAAGTACCCTGCTTGAATAATGTGATGAATTTGTGTCCCAAGTGCTTAACTCACAGTGAATGACACTGACCTTCTGGGGGCTCTTCATCATTCTTTTCTTGTTTAATTCATCCTTTTCCTATACAAAATTAGGAAGGCCTCATGGTTTTCTGTAGGCTAATAATGCTACAGGCAGAAAGGGATGGCTGGCCCTTTTTAGATCTATATACTTACAGCTCACATGTACTTTGATACAAAGCTCTCTAAATGTGTCCAGTGATGTGTGTCCACCAGGTCTTGGGAGGCACAGGGAGGGCTGGAGTCTGTGTGGAATGTGGCTCTCAGGCACTGGCATGGGGAAGCAGTCTGGAGAGCAGGTTGTACATCACACCGCTCTGTGCAAACTAACACAACACAACCTGGTGGAGACCTGCATTTCTGTTAGTCTAGCTGGGGACTTGCATGGAGCATATGGAAGTTTATGGTGATATACAAAATTCAGGTAATGCTGGGCCTGGTGACTTACACCTGTAATTCCAGCCTCTGAAAGGCTGAGGCAGGAGGACTGCCATGGATTGCGGGTCCCTCTGCTCTACAGAGTGAGACTTTGTCTCAAAATAAACAAAGAAAGTCACTCTGGGTATGGTGGTACACACCTTTAATCCCAGCACTGGGAGGCAGAGGTAGGAGGATCACTGTGAGTTTGAGGCCAGCCTGGAGCTACAGAGTGAAACCCTACCTCAAAAAACAAAAATTCAATAAATGAATCAGAGACCCCAAAAGGTCAACTCCTAGGGGTCTGAGCCTGTGTGATTGAGAGGCAGAGAAAAGTGGTCTATCCATTCCTACTGAGCAAAGATTTATTATTCTGTTCAGATTAAAGCTGGCACCAAAGGCACATGAAACTATCAGCCTTAAAGGGGACTCAAGAGGACCCACAAAGGCATCCAAGGTCAGCCTTCAGAGACAAGCTTCCATACATGGGCTCGAGTGCTGACATCCACAGCAGCTCTGGCTGCCGATGGAGCTATTTTTAGAGCCCCAGGGTGGACAGGCATTAAAGGGTTCACTGCACACAGAAGAGTGATTCTCTCCCACTTTAGCTTGTCTGCCTGATGAACTACAAAGTTCCTAACTTCTCCAAGAAAGATTCTGACAGCGCAAACAGGAGAACAATGACTAAGAGGAAAATACATCTTGAAGATCAAACTAAATCCCACAGAACTACAGTGAACCATGGAAACAACTGAGCTCTCTCTCTCTCTCTCTCTCTCTCTCTCTCTCTCTCTCTCTCTCGCTCTTGCGCTCTCTCTCTCTCTCAAAAAAAAAAAAAACAAAAAAAAACCTCATAAGCCAAGCAACTCCAAGGATTGCCCAAAGCTACTGGTAGTCAGGGTAGGGACCTGGGAACACTCCTTAGAGCCATCAGAGATCTAGTAACAGCTAGACTTAAACATCTGAGTTGAAGACCGGCCAGAGCATGCATTTCTGGTCTGTCCTTTCTGCCATCCAGCCTATGGCTATTTGTTACAGCAGCCACAAGATGCTCATAGACACCACCTGATGGAGCCTCTCTGCTTCTCACCCTATTCCTTGTGTCAATTTTAGGTTTTTTTCTTTTGACATGTTGGGAATGGAACCCAAGGTGTTGTGCACCAGGACACACACCCCTAGCTTTTAAAAGACAGGGCGTGGTGGTGCATGCCTTTAATCCTAGCACTCTGGAGGCAGAGGTAGGAGGATTGCTGTGAGTTCAAGGCCAGTCTGAGACTACATAGCGAACTCCAGGTCAGCCTGAGCTAGAGGGAGATCCTACCTAGAAAAACCAAAAAGAAAACCTCAAAACACAAAGCCTGCAGCCAGGTAACCTGAGTGCCATATTAGGCCCTACCCCCCCAGCTCTCATCAGCTGAGGCTGCTCAGCGCCATTGCAGCCCACGTGCAACTGGCACTGAGATCTGTGCTGCAATCATTTTCCTTTGTAAAAAGGAACAAGCCAGATACTATTCTTAGGAAGAAGAAAAATGCCAGTTTTTCTTTTTCCTCTAAGGAAGCTCAGCAAGTTTGACCATCCGCCCTCCCCAAGCCCATATCTGCACAAGGGTTTTCATTATTCCGTGGCAGAACAGAGGCATTCTGTGCCCGGCTAGCCTCGCTGGCTTGCCCAGAGGGCAGTGCTCAGGGATGGCAGAGAACTCTATTAACTGTGGTGCTTGGCACTTCCAGCCAGTTCTCTGCTCCTTATCTTTTAAAAAATATTTTTATTTGCAAGGAGAGAGAGAAGGAGACAGAAAGACAGAAAGAATGGGCATATCAGGGCTTCTAGTGGTGGCACATGCCTTTAATCCCCACACTTGGGAGGCAGAGGTAGGAGGACTGCTGTCACCCTGAGACTACAGAGTGAATTCCAGGTCAACCTGGGCTAGCGTGAGACCCTACCTCGAAAAACAAAAACAAAAACAAAACAAAACAAAAAAAATATATATAGCTAAAAAGAACCCTTGAAACTTGGACTACAGAAGCTACTAGTGTTGTTTATGAAGCAGTGTGGGCTGTTATAAACTCTGAAGGTCAAGTTTTGTTGCAGCAGCTGGGGAAGAGAAATATCACATGCCAAAGGGTCACTGAACGGGCAAAACCATACTTCCTGCCACCAAGCAGTATTCGCAGGGCAAGTGCCAGGGAGAAATCCCCTCAGGAGAACTGAGGATAAGTGGCTTCACAAACTAGTTAGCACACCTGTTTTGTAGGACTGAAACAAAATGCCTTGTAGTTCCGGGGAGGAAGCAGCTTTCACCGAAGGATGAAGAATGGTGGTTCACGGCCCTGCATGACCTCCAGTTGGGGGGGGGGGGCTGGGAGAGAGGGTGAGTAGAGCAGGCTGAGGCACTGTGTGCGGGGCAGAGGCAGCCAGGAGCTCATCTCTGACACAGGAGATGCACAGGCAGCGCACGAAGCCAGTGCGGAGGACTATCAAGGAGGCCTCAGAAGGCTCATGGCCCTCTTCGCTTCTCCAGGACGTGGACAAGATCTTGTCACCTCCCTCTCAGCACCGATGCCATCATATAGGCAAGTGCCTACGAGCAGTAGACAGCTCCCTTTCTGCAACAAGGGGGCTGAGTCTCCTTTCTCTGCTCAGGCTATGCCAGCCTCCACTGAAAAAGGCACAGTGGTGAGTGGTAAGGGGCTCCAGAGGCACCCAGGCTACACCCAGGTCGTCGCACCACGAGCCCCTCCCTGTGAAGCAGGAGGGCTGCTGAGAGGACAGCTATGAGAGAGATCGCTGTCCCAGGGCTCACCAAGTGCACACTGCCATAATGAGCACATTTTCTGGTTAGCATTCTTGTTTTGTTTGGTTTTTCAAGGTAGTGTCTCACTCTAGCCCAGGCTGACCTGGAATTCACTAACTAGTTTCAGGGTGGCCTGGAAGTCCCAGTGCTGGGATTCAAGGTGAGCGCCAGCCACCGCAACTGGCTGGTTAGCATTCTCCAGGACTCCTCTGTCCAGGTTGATGACACTGGTTTCCAGTCACCAGTGTGACTGGTGGTGGCCTCTCAGTACCCTGCTGGCTCTGACATGCCACCTCCCCAAGGTTCAGCCTGTGACACTCCATCATCCTAAGAGCCCCACTGATCCCCCTGTGCACCAGGTCCCTCCCATCCATGCCCAGTGCTTTGTCTACTGGCTGGTCTGCTGAATCCTCAGAAGCACCACACGAAAGGCTCTCAGTGGCTCCAGCTTACAGATGCGGGCCCTGCCCTCTCCTGCTTACCTTGGCCAGCCTCGCTCTCTTGATAAGGTCATTGAGTTTGCGCACTGCAGCCTTCTGCGGCAGGCTCTGAATGTCTCTGAAGAGGTCCTGCGCCTCCGCCTCGAAGAGCCGGCGGTTGTCTGTGTTCTGCAGCGGCTGGGCCCAGAAAGAGCCAATGTAGACTCGCAGCACCTCGGGCGTGTTGATGACCTTGCCCAGGGACCACATGAGGGCCCCATAGACCCGCATCAGCTGCTGGGTGTCCACTTGGTCAGCCTTGTTCAGCACCACGCGGATCTTGTCATCCTGGCCCCGGAAGGCCTTGATGGCCTCAGAGAACTCATCTGAGATGTCCAGTTTGTGAGCATCGAAGAGCAGGATGATCCTGTCAACCCGCTCAGCAAACCACTGCAGGACCTGGCAGAAGTCATAGCCTGGGTGGAGAGAAGGGTCTGTTAGTGGGTGGCCACTCAGGGGGGACATGGCTGTGGAAGGGCTGCAGTGGGTGCCAGAGAGAGCTGAAATCAGCAAGCTGGAGGCAACAGAGGCCCATGGGGTTTCCAGGCTGGATGCGCCTGGTTATCACTGGGAGCCCCTGGACAGGAGTAGGAGGAATACAGAAAACTGGGTGCCTGGTCCCTTTGAAGAAGCCTTGCATCTGGGCAGTTCCATATAGTCTCGTGTCCTTTAGGTCATTTAGCATGATCTGTGGTGGAACTGACGGCCAGCTCGGCATACCTGCGTGCCTGGGTCAACAGCTCTTACTCTGGACAAGTCTCCCCTTTCCGAAAGCACCCCAGGTGCAGAAGGAAGACCTTAGAGGCCATGGGAGTTTCCCGGGGTTGGGTAGCAAGCAGGGGAGAGGAGGAATGGCCTTCTTTTAGCCCAGATTTATAGAGTTGAAGAGGTCAAGGGTCGGGCTAGGCAAAGCTGTGACTGATACTTATCATGTGAGACATTTAGAGCTTAAGTGTGTCATAAAGTTTTTAAAGCAATTCTGTCACCCAGAATATGGTCATTTGCCAATTTCTCTTCAAAAACAGCCAGGCCCACAACAAATTCCACTGAGCCTGCTTTGGCTAACGACCAACATGCTTCAAATCAAGCAGTTAAGTAAACGCCCTTCTGTGGCCCTGAGGTCAAGATAGTGAGCATCTCCCCAGGGAGGCAGATTCCCATGGGGAGCTCAAGGCAGGTCCAGTCCCCGGGGCTTATTTCAGTCTCCGGCTGCTCCGCTGCAGAACCAGCATCTTAATCTCTCCTCCTCTCAGGTTTTAAGTCTAGAGAATAATGTAATGACTGCCTAGAGACCTACCATGTGACTTTAACACTGTACCTTGCTACTTTACACACTTTTTTTTAAAACATTTTTTTTTTATTTATTTGAGAGAGAGAAAGAGAGGCAGACAGAGAAACAGAGAGAATAGGAGCACCAGGGCTTCCAACCACTGCAAATGAATTCCAGATGTGTGCGCCCTCTTGTGCATCTGGCTTTATATGGGCACTGGAGAATCAAACTTGTGTCCTTCTGCATTGCAGGCAAACGCCTCAACCGCTAAGCCATCTCTTCAGCCCTACTTTACATACTTCTTAAATCGATTTCTAAAAGTATGTGAAGTAAGCAAGGTGCAAGACACAAGGCTTTTAAAAATCTCTTCAAAAATGTATTTTTTGAGAGAAAATGAGGCAGAGAGACAGAGGCAGCACAGAGAGATGAAGTACAGGCGTGCCAGGGCTTCCTGCCACTGCAAAGGAACTTCGGACACATGCACCACTTTGTGCAACTGCTTTTACATGGGTATCGGGGAACAAAACCCAGGCCATCAGGCTTTGCAAGCAAGCATCTTTCATCACTAAACCATCTCTGCAACCTTAAAAGTCTTTTAAAAATTGTTTAAAAAAAAACACAGCATTGAGAATGAACTGGATCTTCACTTGTCAACACAGGTGAGTCTCTTGAAACATACACATGACAAGACACCCTACACAAACCAAAGTGTTGAGTAGAATCAATTTCAAAAGGATGAATACGGCCAGGTGGCCAGACGTGGTGGTGCACACCTTTAATCCCAGTACCTGGGAGGCAGAGGTAGGAGGATCAAGGCCACCCTGAGACTACATAGTGAATTCCAGGTCAGCCTGGGCTAGAGTCAGACCTACCTCGAAAAACCAAAAAAAGGATGAATACAGTGCCTGGTGTAGAGGCTCATACCTATAATCCTAGCACTTGGGAGGATCAGAGAAGCTCAAGGCCAGCATGGGCTGCATGAGATATTTTGTCTCAAAAACAAAAATGGTAAATGTGGAAACCCCTACGTGCCTTGCTTCCCGGAAATCCTCACTGCCCCATGTGATGCCAATGCCACCGGCATGGTGGAGGATCATTCTTTTGACCTCTCTTGCTGCAGCACCTGTGATTACTTGAGGATGAAAGGGATGAAGGTTTTGCTCAGGTTGTGAACAGTTTACCCTCATCTCATTCACAGATGAGGACTTAGATCAGAGTGGACACCCTTGCGGTCCAGTGGGGAGGGTCCCTCGTGCGCCACAGGTATGTGATCTAGAATTGGATATGTATCTCTCCCCACCTCAGTGGAGGGTTGAACCCTGAGCCAGAAGTGACTGAATTGAGAGGTCTGGAGAAATGGCTTAGTGGTTAAAGGTGTCTGCTTGCAAAGCCTGCCAGCCTGGGTTCAAAAGGATCAGAAACCCAACAGAGAAGTAAGTGGCCAGTAGCTTTCCTTTCCTTACTTGTATGGCTTGGTCTTAAAGACCTTTGGTTGTTCCTAAAATACATCTTTTTTGTTTTTTGAGACAGTCTCACGTAGCCCAGGCTCACTGTATGTAGCTGAGGATGACCTTGAATTCTTGATCCTCCTTCTTCTCCTTCCTGAGCGCTGGAATTAAAAGCATGCATCGCAATTCCTGGCCTAAAATAAATCTTGATTCTAATCACAGATCCTTCCTGGCTTAGGACAGCCCTGCGCATATCCATGCTGACTGAGAATCACAGTATTTTCAAAGAGGATTACAGAGAGTGGTAGGTTCCCATTAGCCCTGCTGTCTCAGTAGGCTGTGAAATCAGAGTCAAAAGATGATGATGTCACTGGGAGTCATGGCACACACCTAGAATCCCAGCAGTGACAGCAGGAGGATCAAGGCTAGCCTGGGGTACATAAGCTCCCACCATGGAAAAAGCAAGCGAGCAATCCACTGGTCCTAGACTGCTGCACAGTTTCCTTATTTTTATTTTATTATTATTATTTTTTGGTTTTTTGAGGTAGGGTCTTGCTCTAGCCCAGGCTGACCTGGAATTCACTATGGAGTCTCAGGCTGGCCTTGAACTCACAGCAATCCTACCTCTGCCTCCCAAGTGCTGGGATTAAAGGCGTGTGCCACCACGCCCGGCTTTCCTCATTTTTAAATGTTCAGTTGATGCCTTTGATCAGAACAGGAATTCTAGTTCCTGCTGATAAGATAGCCCAGTCCACAGATATACCCACCTAGTGCCACGGCTGACAGCCACCCTGCTTCCCTGGGCCATGTCAGCCACACACATTACATAAGCCCAGCTGGCGGTGCACACTGTGAGTTGAGCGCAGGGCCTTCTTCCCTCTGGCACTGCCCACCGGGAGCAGCTTCCATAAGGATGGAATGTTTGCTGTGGAAAATGTGCTCAAGATTTCTGCAACTGGCTTTAAACAATCTTTTGGAACATGTCTGCCTGGAGATTGGAAGTACACGGAACTTGGAATTTAACAAGACACTGCAAATACAAAAGCCAAAATGGCTGGACGTGGTGGTGCACGCCTTTGGTCCCAGCATTCAGGAGGCAGAGGAAGGATCACTGTGAGTTCGAGGCCACCCTGAGATTACATAGTGAATTCCAGGTCAGCCTGGGCTACAGCGAGAACCTACCTGGGGGTGGGGTGGGGAGAAGGTCAAAATGATGAATAATTATCAAATGCCTAGGATATGCTTAGAACTAGTACTGAGGAACATTTGTACAACTCAAGCTCCTAGATTAACTTATCATGCCCCAGACTGGAAACTATCCAACTGTCCCTCAAGAGCCAGTAAAACGGATGAACTATGGCTCCGAAAGCGCAAGACCACCTCAGACACAGGAGGTGGGAGAAGAGAGCGAGTCTAGAGCAGGTAAAGCAAAGCTAGGTGACAGAAGCCAGTGCTGCCTATGGCTGGGGCAGGGCTAGAACTGTCTAGAACCGAGAAGGACCGCGCAGGGGTGATGACGGTGGTAGTTAAGTGTGCATAGCCTTGGTTGCTGGGAAAGGGAATCTGCCTTTCGGAAGATTCCAGATTGGCACTTCTGGCACTCTGTTCCAGGAACAAAGGCAGTACCAGGAAGGAAGGGGCCTGTCCACTCAATCAGGGTTTCCCGTCACAGAGCCTGTGCTCCCCATCTTGGCCAAAGGAAGGGCTGCCAGGAAATGGCATCTGGGGGTTGCAGTTGCTCCCCGGCTCAGGTAAATACGAGGTGGGGGGCCCTGAGGAAGCAAATTTGGCAGCCTATTTTTAATGGAACAGGAGGGGAAAATGCCTAAATTTCTCCCCAGAGCCAAGTTTCTAATTATGTAAGTTTCAAATAAGATATTTGTTAATTTGGAAGGATGCAAAACAATGGAGGGCAATCAGACCAAGGCCAGTTTCTCGGAGCCTGGGGCAGCCTCGGTTCCTGTTGGAACCTTCCTCTTTGCAGCTCTAGTTCCGGAGGGGCTCATACCCTCCCTCCCCTAGCACTCCCATGTGGGCTTGATAGGATGACCGCCAAGGTCTGGTTGGGTCTCTTGTCATCCTCGTGCCCCCCTAGTACCTAGCTGGTGAGTGCCCACTAAGAGTAGGCATTGAGAATGCTGGTCGTCCCCTTCCTCCCACGGCCCTTCTCATTCCCAGGGTCCTCCTCTCTAATAAGCCCCTCACCCCAGCCCCAAGGCTTAGAACTCAGAGATGATCTCCAAAAATGTGTGTGCCCTTGATTACAAAGTCTCCATGACTGGCCTGCACCCCACCTCTGGGCCCTTTCTCCTAGTCTCCTACTGATTCCCATCCTCCGTCCCCCAGAAGCCCAGAGGCACCCGCACGTCCTGTCTCCGCATCTTTGCCTTTCCTTCTGTCCGCCTGCAGTGCCCGTCTTCTCCCCAGCTAGGACCAGCCATGATTCTCGGGCTCAGGAACAGGAGGTGGAGTGAAGGAAGCCGGTTTAAAGATCCACGTCCTCCCGATAGGTCTGCTCTCACCTACGGCCATACCATCCTGAACGCGCCCGGTCCCGTCTGATAGGCCAGTGCCTGGCCAGGAAGGACGAAGGGATAGAGGAAGACACTTGATCGTGTTTGCTATTTAAGACTCACTGTAGGTGTTTCCCATTATGTCCGGTTTCCCTCGCAGACTCTTGATTTTCCTTCAAGCACCCCTAGTCTGTAACGGTCTACTTACTTGGTAATTAGAAGACAGAAATTCCACAAGAGCAGAGAATCCCTTCCTTAATTCTGTTCATCGTTGTATGCCCAGGATCTACTACTAAACATCGTAGTGTTTAATAAATCTGGCTTATTTCTTAAAATTAAAAATAAAAGTATCATATGATCTAGAAACCCACTTCTGTGTGATTTATAGGAGAGCTGAAATCAGATATCAAGAGATTTATATCTGCACTCCCATGTTCCCTGCAGCACAAGTTACAAGCCAAGATTGGAAAAAAACACCAGCGCTCAGGAATGAATGAATGAATGAATGGACAAGGAAACTGTGGTCTATTTCTAACATGGAAGATCATTAAGCTTGAAAGGCAGGAAGGGCTGGAGAGATGGCTCAGCGGTTAAGACACTTCTTGGAGAGCTTTAACCATCCGAGTTCAATTCCCCAAATAAAGCCCGATGCACAAAGTGGACATAAAAATCTGGTAAGAGGAAGATAAGAGAATAAAAAAATGCCTTCCACCTTGTTAGAGGCAGAGTCTCTCATTGTTCACAGCTCTGTTCGTGAGCTTCCAGGAAACTTTCCTGCTCACTACAGGCTCGCTGGGATTACAGAAGTCCACCGCTGCTTCCAGCTTTTTATGTGGGTCCTGGGGACTTGAACTCGGATACTCAGAATTGCATGGCAAGTTCTTTATCCACTGAGCCATCTCAGCCGCAAGTTAAATGTTCTTAGCACAATAAAATAAAAATAAAGTAAGCCTGGTGTGGTGGCGCATGCGTTTAATCCCAGCACTCGGGAGGCAGAGGTAGGAGGATCGCCGTGAGTTCAAGGCCACCCTGAGACTACAGAGTGAATTCCAGGTCAGCCGGGACTAGAGTGAGACCCCTACCTCAAAAAACCAAAATAAATAAATAAATAAAATAAAATAAAATAAATTTGGTTTAATTAAATGAATTGACTTGAACAAATACAACTTTTTTTTTTTTTAAAGCAACTTGGAGGATTTAATTGCTTAAACAGTTCTAAAAAAGGTTGTTTGAAAAGGTTGTTTTTAGCTACGGGAAGTGTAAATCATTTCAAAATAAACACCAGCTATCTGGGATCAGTCAGGTGTTAAAACTATATTTTTAAAAAGAAACACTTCAGTTAACAATAACGGCCCCTTCAGTTAAACACACGCAGTAAGTTTTTGCATTGTTTCTAGGCTAAGTTTACTTTGTGACTGGAAAAGTCTAGTTGAGAGCAAAATGACAGCTAAAAATAAGAATCGGCTACAAATATTTATTGAGCTTCCGCTCCATTCCTGCCCTTCCTTGGAAGCTTCCTACAGCTCTCCAGCTCCAGGAACGGACTCAAGAAGGCACCTGAGTCTGAGCTCTGTCCACTGCTGGGCACCAAGAGGATCCTGGGAGGGAGAAGCAGAGGGGACTTTGTTTCCTTCTTCTTCTTCCTATTTCTCTCTCTCTCTCTTTTTCTTTTTTTGTTTTTTTTTTTTTGAGGTAGGGTCTCGCTTTAGCCCAGGCTGACCTGGAATTCACTCTGTAGTCTCAGGCTGGCCTCGAGCTCATGGTGATCCTCCTACCTCTGCCTTCCGAGTGCTGGGATTAAAGGCGTGTGCCACCACACCCGGCTTCTCTCTTTCTCTTTCCCTTTCCATTTCTGGCACATTTTCCTTCTCTCCCTCTTTCCCTCTCTCCCCTCCATCCCTCTGTTCCCTTTCTTCTTTCTTTCTTTCTGAGACAGAGTGTCATGTAGCTAAGGCTCCTTCTGCCTCTACCTCCCAATGTGGAGACTATAGGCATGTGCCACCTCACCAGGTTTGATCGTGGCTTTGTAAATGTTCTATAACGAATCTATATATCTATATCTATACATCTATATCTATAGATAATTTTTGTAAAAGGGTGAAAATAAACATATTGTATGTTTACAACATGCTACCTGACCAACACTATTGAATATTTCCTTCCTCTATAGTGTCTTCAGGGGTGGGGATATCTGGTTTCTAGCACTTTCCAGACACAGGCTGTGCTGAGGATACTTGTGGCCACCCTGAGGGTACGCAGCATCTTTGCAGCCTCCTGCCCTGGGAAAGAGCTGCTGCAACAAGCTGGTAGAAACACGATGACAGATGGCTTTGCTCTACCTGCCTCTCCTGCCGGTTGCTGCTCTTTCTCCCTAGGGTGGAGTGAGGGTGATGGGGGGGGGTGTAGGCCCTCCTTCCAGGTAGAGGGGTGGGGACAGGACAGTGAATCCTGTCTGAGAGCTCCAGCAGAATTACCCAGGAAGGGCAGATGCTGTGGTGGTCCATCCTGTCTGCACAGAAGGTTCCAGGAGATTGGCTCCTTTGTGTGGAAGTTCAATGTTTTGTATTCACTTCAAAAAGCTCAGTGGGAGCTTAATCCCAGCACTTGGGAGGCAGAGGTAGGAGGACTGCTGTGAGTTCGAGGTCAGGCCTCCCTAAGACTACACAGTGAATTCCAGGTCAGCCTGAGCTAGAGTGAGGCCCTATTTCAAAAAATAAAATAATAAACATCTCAGTGGGTAATGACCACTTCTTGGGGCACACTACTGGCTAAACACCTAAATTGGGAGACTCTCTGATTTGCCACACTGAACAGACCAACACAGGAGCCGAGCAAGATCCAGATGTGTCCAGGGAGTGAGCTGTGGACTGTTTACCCTGTCCCATTTTCATGTCCTTCTGGGATGTGATCTAGGCTCTGGAAATCAACTTCTCTCAGTTTCCTCATAATATACACAAACCAACCTTGCACCAGCCCCTCCGTCCTCAGGGTTCACTAGGGGTGGGTGGGTGCGGGCCGACAGGAAGCTTTATCTTACTGGGTTGCCATACCAGATACAGGGACAGAGGAAAGATCTAGGTGAATCCTAGCCCAGTGGATTCCTGTGTGACCAAGTGAAAGGGGAAAATGGGCCTCAGTTTCCACATCTTTAAGTCTGATGATCAATAAGGATTCATTTTGATATTCAGTTACAAGCTATTTCCTGTGGTTCTAGATGGCAAACTATGAAAGTCAGGCACTTAGAAAAGTCAGTTTGGGTTTGGGGACATGGGTCAGTGGTTAAAGGCACCTGTTTGCAAAGTCTGCCAGCCCAGGTTCAATTCCCCAGTATCCCTGTAAAGCCAAATGCACAAAGTACATATGGAGTTGGTTTGCAGTGACAAGAGGCCCTGGCATGCCCCCCTCTCTTTCTGTCTCTCTCTCTCTCTCTTTTCTCCTTGCAAATAATTTTTTTGTTGTTGCTGTTGAGGTAGCGTTTCTTTCTAGCCTAGGCTGACCTGGAATGCACTATGTAGTCTCAGGCTGGCTTCAAACTCACAGCAATCCTCCTACCTCTGCCTCCCAACACTGGGATTAAAGGCATGTGTCACCATGCCTGGCTCACTTTTTTGTTTTTTTTTTTGAGGTAGGGTCTCGCTGTAGCCCAGGCTGACCTGGAATTCACTCTGTAGTCTCAGGGTGGCCTTGAACTCATGGCGCTCCTCCTACCTCTGCCTCCCGAGTGCTGGGATTAAAGGCGTGTGCCACCACGCCCGTATCTAGCTCACTTTTTTTTTTTTTTTTTTTTTACAGATAAAGGCTTATTTTATTTGAATGACCGAGGCCGCTATGTACAGGCACTTCACTTCTTGGTCTCCTCCTCCTTGGACAGAGTCTTGATGATCTCTTCCTTCTTGG
>PVHP010006317.1:0-20031 GCA_004024765.1 Zapus hudsonius | reverse complement strand
GCTAGGAGCTTCTTGCGAGCCTTGTCTGCCTTCAGCTTGTGGATGTGCTCCATGAGAATGCGCTTGTTTTTGAACACATTGCCCTTCACCTTCAGGTACAGGCTGTGGTACATGTGGCGGTCAATCTTCTTAGATTCACGGTATCTCCGGAGTAGCCTGCGCAGGATTCGCATCCTCCTCATCCAGGTCACCTTCTCAGGCATTCGCGCATTGGCAGTACCCTTTCGCTTACCTATGCCCATGTGCCTGCCCTTCCGGCGAGCCAAGGTGTTTTTCCGGCACCGAGCCCGGGAATGGACAGTCACAGGCTTCCGGATGATCAGCCCATCTTTGATCAGCTTGCGGATCTGCTGACGGGAGTTGGCGTTGGCGATTTCATTGGTTTCATTGGGGTCCAACCAGACCTTCTTTTTGCCACAGCGGAGGACGCTAGAGGCAAGCCTCTTCTGAAGCCTGAGCATACTCATGGCCGGCGCCGCCGCAGCGAAAGGAAAGTAGCTCACTTTTTTTTCTTTCATTTTTTCTCATATTTTGTTGTAATCCTTCCACAGGAAGGCTCTTATGCTACAACATTTGGGACAATCTGAAGATCCTTGAATAGTGTCGAGGCCAGCCTGAGACTACATAGTGAATTCCAGGTCAGCTGGGCTAGAGCGAGACCCTACCTCGAAAAACTTAAAAAAAAAAACAAAAACAAAAACAAAACAAAAGATCCTTGGATATTTCCATAGGAGTGAATAGTTGTCCTGAGAGTTTAATTTACTTGTCATCCATTTCCAAACAACTCCACACTGAAAATAACTACCAGAGGAGAGGCCAAAGGATGCGTTAAAAGTCATCAAATTCATCCTTCTAATACCGCATCAGAATTAATGGAATCCACGAATCAGTCATATACATGGAAATCACCCAGTCCTCATTTTTTGAGTTAGCTTTGTGTATGTTAGGCAAGAAGGTCTTGTGATGGGTCAGGCAGCTCCAGAGACACCCTGCCCTTGAGTGGGAGGTGTCTATCTAGAGCTAAAACCTAGGTGCTAAAACTGATTGGTCAGATATGAACCTCTGACTCACCTGGGGAAAACTTAAATTAACTTTCCTAGAAAAAAGCGCTCTCTTCTCCACATTGCAGGCTGGCAAATGGAGCTCTGACTCTCCAGAGACCGGTAAGGTCTGCACAGCCCCCACCACAGCCTGTGGTGAGGGGCTGGATTTCTCTTCCACATGAATCTTTTCTTATGATCTTTCCCCTTTTCTGCTTGTTTAGTTTAACAACCTAAGTTCTGTTAAACTCTTCACGTTTTTCTCCCCACACTGGTGGCTGGAGAACTCTGTAATGCCCCCTGTTCCCTTAATAAAGTCTCCCACTATACCTTACTATCTTGTTGCCTATGATTTTAATTTGTTAACTTTGTAGACAAGAATCAGGGTACTCCTCAAATTTTGGGGTGCATTAGAATTTTGCTGGGCGTTATCTAAATTTTAACCCCCAGCTCACCCTGTTTCAGTCTTGTACAATATATCTATAAATCACACAGCTTGGCAAACATTACTTGTACTGAATTTTCTTGAGGCAAAATGCCAATGATATCAGACTCCACCCAAGTGTGATAAGGCTAAACATGCCAAACAAGGCTTTGACCTCGACAATGCATCTTGTCATTTTGTGGTTCAGAAGGGCAAAAAGACAATGCTTCCAGCATTTTTCTTCTAAAGAGAAATGGTAAACCAAGATGACAACTCTGGAATCAACTCCTGACCTTGAGCATCCCTCCGGCCCTGTCCCTCCTTTCACACAGCCTGGCTCTGCATGCGCATGTGGACAGCTGCCAGCACGAGAAAGACCAGCGCCAGCCCTCGTGCAGCCAAGCAATTACTCAGAGATGGTTATTTCTGGGTATATGTCGCAAATGAGAAGCTAGAGCAAGTCAAAGGGACTGGGCTCCTTACCAAGAAAATTACTTATTTTACTAAGCAAAGCTCATGTAGTTACCAACATTATTGCAAAACAATTAAATAAAGCTCGGTGGCACACACACCCAAGCAACCTCACACTTGAGAGACCGAGGCAGGAGGATCAGGAGTTCAAGGCCAGCCTGGGCTTCATAAGACCCTGTCTCAAAATAAACAACCCCAAAATGGTCAAGCATATTTGGTGTTTTTGTTTTTGTTTTTGTTTTTGTTTTCGAGGTAGGGTCTCAGTCTGGCCCAGGCTGACCTGGAATTCACTATGTAGTCTCAGGGTAGCTCATGGTAGCACCATGAACTCATGGTGATTCTCCTGCCTTTGCCTCCCGAGTGCTGGGATTAAAGGCGTGCGCCACCACATCCGGCTCATATATCAGATTTTTACATTAGAAAAATACTAAGTGACAGTGGAGGGTTCCTCATGGAGACATCTCTACCACACCTCCGGAGTCTCAGGGTCTATTGCAGAAGAGGTGGCAGAAAGACTGTGAAGGGTAGGACTGCTTACAACACAAACACCTTGATATTCATGACTTTGCAATGCCTCACACTACTTCATAAGACCTTCAAAATGGGAGGAAAAGATGATATTGAAACAAAATAAAGACTAATTGAGGGGGGAAGAGATGATGGAGGGTAGATCTGAGAGGGAGAGAATTATCATGGTTTATTATCTACAATTATGGAAGCTGTCAATAAAAAGCTAAAAAAAATACTGGCAGGTATGATGGCACATGCCTTTAATACCAGCACTCAGGAGGCAGAAGTAGGAGGATCCCCAAGAGTTTGAGGCCAGCCTGAGATTACCTAGTGAATTCTAGGTTAGCCTGGGCTAGAGTGAGGCCCTACCTCAAAAAACAAAAACAAAAAATAATAATATATAAAAATTTAAAAATTATATACACATCTAAAATTAAAAAAATACTTTTTTGTAATACCAGGGATTGAACCTAGGTTGAAGCTAGACAAGAACTCTGCGACAGCTTTGTCCGCCACTCCAGGAAATACTTCTAAAAGGTTCATGAACATTCAAAAAAATGCTCTATCACATAAACAAATGAGGAATAAAAATCCAGGGCTGGGGACATAGTTTGCCTAGCTTGTGTAAGCTGGGTTCAATCTTTTTTATTTTATTTTATTTTATTTTTTTCTTTATTGTTCATAATGAGTTAGAGTTCCAATTTTTTTTCCCCAGTGCTTAAGGTTGAACCCATGTCTCAAGTAACTACACTACACACTTGAGACATGGGTTCAATCTTAAGCACTGGGGAAAAAAAATCAGAACTCTAAGGCGAGGGCTTTCATGGTAAGGATAAAGGAGGAAACCAAGCAATGCCCTGCGTAGGGGGTGGTGGAAAGGGGCGTGTCCTGTATGCCTGGGATGCAGAAGACGACCTTGCAGAGTGGCATTCCGGCACCAGAAAACAATCAAAAGACTATGGTTCCTCTGAGTCGTTTTATAGCTCCACTTACACATTTGTCTCCTTGATTGACCTCTACTTCATCATTCTTTAAAACCTTATTTCTTAAAAATATTCTTATTTATTTGAGAGAGAGAGAGACAGTGGATATGGGTGTGCTAGGACCTCCTGCCACTGCAAATGAACTCCAGACACATGTGCCTCTTTGTGCATCTGGCTTTACGTAGGTACTGGGGGATCAAATTTGGGCCTTCAGGCTTTGAGCCATCTCTCCAGCCTCTACTTCATTTTCAATTGACAAAAACTACACAAGTTTATTTTGCATAATATGCTTTGAAATCTGTATACATTTGTGGAACGAAAAATTGGCTAATATAGGCTTTACTTCACAGACCCATTTTTTTATTGTCCATAATGAGTTACATTACAGACCCATTTTTATGGTGAAAAAGCTCAAACTCAGCAATTTTCAAGATACATTGGCACATTATTGTGCAAACTATATATACTTACATTATATGCACAGTCTGTCTATAGCAAGAGTGGCACTATTTATTATAGAAAAGACTAAGAACAGCCTGAAGTCATGCACTGGAAAGATGCAAGCGAGCACTTCTGGAACATCTATAGAACGGATCAGGAGAGTGCGGCTCTCAGGTGCTGCCGTGGACAAGGTCCAAGAGTTACTATGAGTAGAAAAGTCAGAGTGAGAATCCTCCCAAGCCCCAGAGATTGATGACCAGGTTTGTCTGGGAGAGGATGGGGGATATGGGTGGCAGACAGTCTTTAACTTTTGACAACTTGAACATTTTGTCCCGAGCACACATACACCTATATAGTTACTACAGACACTTCAGAAAGGTGAACTTGCTCTGTGAAATCTGACCTGTGCTGTATATGATGTTTTAGATTCAAACAGGAGGTGGGTTTTGTATCAGGTGAGGTGACCCATGCCTGTAATCCCCATATTTGGGAGGTGGAGGCAGAGGTAGGAGGATCAGGAACTCAAGGTCATCTTCAGCTAAAAAGGGAGTTCAAGGCCAACTTCGGCTGCTTGAGACCCTGTCTCAAACAAACAAACAAGTGATGGTTTGACAGACTAAAAGAATCCCAGTGAAACAGTTGAAATGTTGCTCCTGGAGGAAAGTGTTAGGCCACAGGTGAACGATATCCCCAGACATAGGAAAGAAGATTATGGGAGAAAGAAATGCAATTGTGATAAGAGCCAGACTGTCACCACAGGCCTCACAACTCCAGCCTTCTCTGCACTTCTGGTTTTCCCCAGCTCTACTGTCAAGTAGAAATATTTGACTCAACCTCTTTCTACCCCCTTTTTCGTTGTTTGTTTGTTTGGGGTGTCTTGTAGTCCTAAATGAACAGCAAAGTTTTGCTCTGTCAGAGTTTCAGGACCGGGCCACCATCTGCCCTCCCCTGGGAAGTGTTCAGAGCACTTGGCCGAGCTGGCACGGAGATCCTGGTCCCCCTGTCCTGGGTCTAAATACAGCTCTATGAAACAAACAATGACTGCTCTATGCTTTATACATGGTCCCTCTGCTTTATCTTCAGGACCTCAGGGTAGCCTCCTCCAGGCCCTCAGATGCTTGCATCTCAACACCTAGCTCTTTGCTTCTGTGGAAATCATAGGGAAGGCAGCTGTCATTGTCGGGCTTCCACATCCACAGCATTGTCTGGATGGGAGAGAACCCTACCTGCTGGACACCCCGCATAAAACCACAGGTCAGAGCCGGGCGTGGTGGTGCAGCCTTTAATCCCAGAACTCAGGAGGCAGAGGTAGGAGGATTGCTGTAAGTTTGAGGCCACCCTGAGACTACATAGTGAATTCCAGGTCAGCCTGTGCTAGAGTGAGACCCTTCCTCGAAAAACCAAACAAACAAACAAACAAACAAACAAAAAACCACAGGTCAGTCTCTCACTATGCTTCACAGCCAGAGAATAGCTAAATCATCTAGGGAGTACCTATGGATTTACACGGACTAGCTGGCAAAGCATTTTCTTCCTATCTTATAGAAGGGGACACGAAGGCTCCAAGAGTATCTTGCCAGGTCACGCAGCTAGTGGAGGGGCGTATAAAATGGAAAGATGTCCCAGGAAGCATTTCTCAGCACGCACAGCTTCTCTTCCACCCAGAACCTTGCGCTTACATCTAGCCCTCCCTCCTACTAGCCTGGGGCCCCCACTAAGGCGCAGAGACTAAAGTGAGGGAGTTTCTCACACATAATAGGGACTGAAGTAATATAACAATAACATCCCCATTACTGAAAGCACAAATGGGGGAAATAAATCCCTTCTTTGTGCTAGAAGGTCCTAAAACCCTACCTTCCAAAGAGATGTAAAAGGCTTGAGGGGGGTGCTCCATCTTGGAGTGAAGCCCAGGTAGAGGCTAGTGACTCAGGACATGACAGCAGGGTAGAGTTAACTTGTGATCCACTAAAGGCCCTCCCGGGGGCTGCTGGCTAATTGCAGAGCCCAGCCCAGGGCTGGCCCAGGCAGCCTCTTCCGTGGGGTAAGGAGGTGTGAACAGGACACAGTTCTGGGAAAGCTGTCGTGTACCAGCATCTTTTCCTTTCACTGTCTGGGGTGGCAGGGTACACAGGAGGGGCTGGCTCAGGAGTGGGGGTCTAGCGCTGCCCAGAGTCCTCCAAGTCTCAAGAAGACAATGGCTCCCTTTGGGCCCTGCCTGAGCTCCTGGAGCTGGCTACCATGAGGCATATTTTGGCAACTGTGCTGCGGCCTGGGAATCAGCACTCCAGTCTACAGGGACCACACACGGGCTCAAGCCCAGAGCAGGAGAGCAGAGAGGAAAGGGTCAGAACCAAGAAGAAATGACGTCACAGCCTGGTACCACATGAAGGGAAACCCAGTGACCTGGACAACCCAGCAGAAACTGAGCAGCAGTCTCTAGACAAGAATACCTGGATGTTGGGTTGGAGAGATGGCTTAGCGGTTAAGGCGTTTGCCTGCAAAGCAGAAGAACCGAGTTCGAGTCTCCAGTACCCACGTAAAGCCAGATACACAAGGTGGCACATGTGTCTGGAGTTCGTTTGCAGTGGCTGGAGGCCCTGGCACACCCATTCTCTCTCTGTCTGCCTCTTTCTCTCTCTCACACACACACTCTCAAATAAATAAATGAAATATTAAAAAAAAAAGAATACCTGGATGTGCATAATCTAATTCTGGGCAATTAAGTGATGGTTAAAAAACGATAACCACCAATGGCTTTTTGTTACTCTCAGAATAAAACCTGTTTTTCCAAGGCTCGGGGCACACCGGCTGGCCCTGTGCTCCTAATCTGCTTGCCCTTCAACCTCCGGGCTGCTCATCAGACCTTAGTTACCCTTCCCCTCTGGCCTTGGTCAATGCAACATCTTCTCTGACAAGAGCCACTTACAACCCTGCCAGGAAAATTGGCCATTTTTATTTATTAGTGGTGGTTCTGGAGATTAGTCCTCAGGCTTCATGCATACTAGGTAAGCATTCTACCACTAAGCAATTATCACCAGCCCTACCTCCTATTCTTTAAAAAATATTTATTGGCTGGAGAGATGGCTCAACAATTAAGGCACTTGCCTGCAAAGCCTAACCACCGGGATTCGATTCCCCAGTACCCATGTCAACCAGATGCACAAGGTGGTGCATGCGTCTGGAGTTTGCAGTGGCTGGAGGCCCTGGTGCGCCCATTCTCTGTCTCTCTTCTATTTTTCTAAGCTTGCAAATAAATAAGAATATTAAAAATATATTTTATTTAGTTATTATTGGAGGGGAGGGGATGGGTACACCAGGGACTCCTGCCATTGCAGATGAATGCCAGACATACACACCATGTGTGCATCTGGCTTTACATGGGTGCTGGGGAATTGAACCTGGGCCATCAGGCTTTGTAAAAAGGGCCTTTAACTGCTGAGCCATCTCCTCTACCTTCTATTCTGTCCGGCCAAAGTGCCAACTGCTTAGAGAGGCTTTCTCTACTGTGACTCGTAAAGTAGGAACATTCCTGGCTGTGGGATGCAGCAAGATTTTTCTTTACGTTTTTGTTTCAACTTGCATTTGTTCTGTATTTTGGCTCATCTTCCACCATTTTGGTGTTGATCTTGTGCTGTTAATCCTGGCACATAAAACGTGCTGAAGAACTTGACCAGGGGCGCCTCAGAGTGTGTTGCACGACAGACATTCATTGTGGGAAAACCTCCTCCCCCTTTCCACCATCCTCACAATGAGAATTGCAGGGTGGTATGTACTGTCCTTTCTAAAGACTGACATCAAAAACTGCTGACGGGAAAAAAATAGGAGACTTGGTGTTTGGCAAGAAAAAGCGTCTATGACATTGCTTCATCCCTTCCCTGGGGGGGTCTTCTCAAGTGTGAGTGGTGGGTTACTACGATGTGTCTCTCTCTTGCCCTTAGCACGCACTCTGAACCAATGGGTTTGAATCCCACTCTCATTAGCAGTATCCTGCAAGCCCCCTTAAATTAAGACTAAATGGCTTAGCCAGCAGCCCATTTTATCTGTTGGCTGAGGGCTGACTGGGCTCAGCTGGGTGCTCTCTGTTGGGGTCTCTCATGTCATGACCCCTCATGTCAGCTGGTTGTTGGAAATGGAGTTGGAGCTTAACTGAGCTGGTCAAAGGCCATCCTGGTGACTGGAGGCTACTCAAGCTTCTCCAAGGGAACCGCCTCAGGGTACGTAGACATTTTTAGATGGCAGCTGCCGTCTCTCAGAACAAGCCTTCTAAGAGACACAGGTGAAACCTGCAGGCCTTCCTGTGTCTTAGATTTGGAAGTCATGAAATACCAATTCTAAGGAAGTCTACTCATCCACAGTGAGTTAGAGTCAGGTCAACCAGATTCAAGGGGGAAGACTGCAAGGGCTCCAAGACTGGAGGTGTGCGTTAGGTGGGGTGGTGGAAGGAAGAAGCATCTATGGAGAACAGCCAGCCCACTTGCTAGGACTATGGACAAGTCACCTGGCCCCTCTGTAAAACGGGACAATTGCTTCTATCCCACAGAGCTCTTGTGAGGAGAAAGTGAGCTAACAAAATCTAGTAAGAACTCAACAATGAACTATTGTTTTTTGAGACAGGGTCTCACTCTAGTCCAGGCTGGCCTTGAACTCAACGGCAATCCTCGTGCCTCAGCAGTGAACAATGCACTGTGTATTGGCTCATATTATAATTATTCAGAAGAATAAGGAACATGTTTTCCTCCAATTAATGCTTAACAATCACTATGGAATATCAACTACTCTATATGCAAAGTAAGAGAAATGCCCTTTTCACCATCAAAATGTCTTTTCTGGTTTTTCATTTAAAAGTCTAGGTTTTAGCCAAGTATGGTGGCACATGCCTTTAATCTCAACACTTGAAAGGCAGAGGTAGGAGGATCACCATGGGACTACAAAGAGTTCCAGGTCAGTCTGGGCTAGAGTGAGACTCTATCTGGGGGGAGGGGGGAGGGGAACGAAAAACAAAAACCTCAAAATAGCTGTCAGGCCTGGAAAATGCCATTCGGAGTCACTGTAGTGACGAACGAGCTCACATTCAGAGCAGAAGCTGCAAGACTTGTGGTGTGGAATTTCCTGTGGCACTGGTGGAAAGGGAGACATAAATACATTTGTCAGCAAACTTCCCTCAAACATACTGAAATCAGGATTTCCTGCTCGAGGCCCGAGTAGGGACTGAGGTCCAGCATCCCTTTCCCCACCTAAGACTGGTCTCAGCACCAGCCAGAAATCAGATCTGCCAACAAATCCTGGGGTCGGCCCTGCTGCTAGGAAAGGCGCTTTTCTGTTGATGCCCAATTCAAATGAAGCTCAGAGGTCACTGAGGGCAAGCTCTCCATGTAAAAAATGAGCCTGTGGACGTGCATTCTAGTCTAAGGACCCTCTACCATGCCGCCGCCTGCCTCCACCTCTCAGTACCCCATGGAGCTTCAGGACTAACAGCCAGTCTCCTGCCGTGTGTGCCCACTGGCAGGCACCCTCCCCTCCCTCCGCTCTGTTTCCACACCCTTCTCTGCTGTCTAGAAGAGACAAGAGGAAGGGCAGTCACGGCTCATCTCCCCTTGGCTAGACTCCAGGCACAGCTTCCTATCGCCACCTCCCTTTATCTTCTCCCTTGGGTGACACCTAGGCTTTGCTGGCCTGTGAACTCGCCCATTTATCCTGCCAGGCACTGGGCAGGGAACGTCCTGTATAAGGACAGAAATACAGACCAATGGAATAGTACTGAATAGTCACTAATAAACTCTCGTATATAGCCAATTAACTTTTTTTTTGAGGCAGGGTCTCACTATGAAGTTCAGACTAGCCTTGAGCTTTCCATCCTGCCTTAGCCTCTCCTGAGTGAGGGGATTACAGACATGTGCCACTATGCTAGCTAATTGAGTTCTGAGACGAGGGTGCCAAGACAATTCCAAAGGGGAAAGGAATGTGTTCAACAACTGGATTTCCACATGCCAAGGGATGGGTTGTACCCTTGCCTCACAGCGTGTAAACAGTTAACTTAGAATACACGTAAGAGCTAAAACTATGGAACTACTAGAAAAAATGTACCACTGAAACTTTTTTGAGACAGGGTCTCATATAACTCAGGCTGGTATCGAATTTGCTATTTAGTTAAGGATGGCCTTGAACTTCTGATTCTCTTGTATTCATCCTTTCAAGTGAATACAAATTTACCATGCCTGGCTAACTTTTTTTTTATTTTTTATTTTATTTTATTTATTCATTTTTCAAGAGGATAGAGAGGGGGAGAGAGAGAGAGAGAGAACCAGGGCCACCACCTTGTGGGTCTGGCTTATGTGGGTCCTGGGGAATTGAACCCAGGGCCTTAGGCACTGGAGGCAAGTGCCTCAACCGCTGAGCCATCTCTCCAGCCCATGGCTAACTTTTTTTAATCCTCCTCCATCATCTATATCAAAATGATGGGCTCAATTTTGTGGAAGTCTTGTGGAGGTATCAAGGCCACGAGGTCATTAATGCAGCAGTTACTTCTCGCCCAGAAGGCAGTGTCCCAGAGCACTCTTCTCCATCCCCATGTTTTTCCAATGTTTCCTCAGCCTTGGTGGACTTGGTAAAGATATCTCATTTAGAACTAAGCGCTCGATCTTCATTTGTTCTTTACACTTTGATGAGTTTTGAGTTCCCCCCAGAAGTCACTACTCTGTGCTAAAAACCTAGTCAAAAGCCCATGGTTTCTTTTTTTTTTTTTTTTTCGAGGGAGGGTCTCGCTCTAGTCCAGGCTGACCTGGAATTCACTATGTAGTCTCAGACTGGCCTCGAACTCACGGCAATCCTCCTACCTCTGCCTCCTTAATGCTAGGATTAAAGGCGTGAGCCATCACGCCCGGCTAAAAGCCCATGGTTTCAAAGTTCATAGACTCTAGGAGGGAAGTCGGTACTATTAAGTGGATATGTGGTGCCCATTATATTGCCCTCTGCATATAAATATATATTATATTTATCCCTGTAGATTAATGCTGATTACACCTTTGCCCAGAGAAATTTCTTTTTGCAAATGGTAGTGACTGGTGATGATGATGTCCACCCCTCTGCTCATGCCATCGTTTTCCCTGCCAGGATGGAGTCTCCCCTCGAGTCTATAAGCCAAATAAACCCTTTCCTCCACAAGCCGCTTTTGCTTGGGTTCTTTCTGCACAGCAACTAGAAAGCTGATTGCAACAAGTACCATGTATAAATTCTCTTCTAAGGAGTGGGTCTCAAAGCCAATCACAGAGCAGTTGGTTACCCCCATACCAGTCATACCACTATTGCACCAGTGGGCACCCCTTGTTGTGTAGCATGCAGGGTTAGCAGTTGGGTAGGTCTGTTGATGCATTGTCTCACCCAGCAGCCTGCAGAACATTTTCCAGCACTATGCCAGTTAGGAAAGTGGAGAGGCTTCCAACTCAGTTCCAGATTCACAGATTCGTTTTTCATTGTCCTGCTACTAACATGGATATCTTCAGCAATAGGGCTTTACTATCTAATTCTGGTGGCCAAACAAGAGCTTTTACAATAGCTTGTATAAACACACATATGTATACATATATATATGTTTGTAATATATATAGTTTGTCTGGGTCGTGGGAGTTGTTCTTATGTAGACATCTCTAAACGTTCTCTTTCCTTTCCGGGGCAGCCATCAAAATCTGGTCTTTTGTCTTTAAAGTTCAAAACACTTGTCAAGTAGATGTGTTGCACTTTCCTGATTATGTTCCGTTTGTATTTTTCTGTCCCCTCCACATCCTCATTAATTATAGCTTGGACTTCCATGCCCCATTTCCCAGCTCTGTCAATTCTTCAGTGATATTGTTTGAGGACCTCAGCCTTGTTGGCCGTCCATTGAAACAGCCTGTTCACAATGACCTGCCAATGTCAAGTAAGAGACTCAGAGGTATCTGTATTAAACATTAAGATGGTAATGAATGATTATAAATATTACTGTCTCTAATATCATTTGAAAGGCAGTTAAATCCTCCCTGTTTCATGTACTATTATTGTTTACTGTTTTTACAAGCAGAAGGTTTTTGCCTTTTTATTGTTTACCATCATTTCAGTTCTAGTCACTAGCTTATAATAAACAAAATAGAATTAATAAACACAAGGGCTTCAACATTGGGGGGATAAATTCCAAATTTTCACTTGACAAGGTGTCAATCCAAGGATAACAAGGAGATTTGATCGAACAGCCAGAAAGAGGCCTTTTTTCCCTCCAGAGTTATTTGCAATTTGTTTGCCTTTTTTTTTTTTTTTTTTTAGACAGGGCCTCATTCTGTACCCTTGGCTGGCCTCAAACTTATGGCACTCCTCCTGCCTCAGCCTCCTAAGTGCAGGAATTCCAGGAGTAAGCCACCAAGCCCAGTCAAAAATTTAATTTCAGGGCTGAACAGTGGGGCTCAGTGGTTAAAAGCACTTTCTTACAAAGCCTGATGACCCGAGTTGGATTTCCTAGCACCTATGGAAAGCCAGATACACAAATGGCACACGCATCTGGAGTTCATTAGTAGCATCAAGAAGTCCTGGTGTGCCCCTTTGCCTCTGGTTGCAAATAAATACAAATCTTTTTTAAAAATTTATCTTCTCTTCCTTACTTTCTTTTTATCCTTTTGACAGGGTCTCACTGTGTAGCTCAGGCTGGCATCACACTATGTACTCCAGCTTGGTCTCCAACTTGCAATCCTCCTGCTTCAATTTACCAAGTGCTGGGATTACAGACATGAACCACTATATTTTTTTACTTGTATTTCAAAGGGAAAATTATATTACTTTTGTTGCCGTACCCAAGTTTATCAAAGGCTACACAAAACCTCACAGCCTCAGAAAACCGCAGGAATAATTATGTGTAGCTAAAACAAAACCTCAGTGTCACTGTGCTGCAGAGATGGATGGTGCAGCAGGCACAGATGTTATGATTAGAGTTAGAATTCAGACATTTATCCCAAGAGGCTGGGAACACACTGGCAATCACGCTGAGTCCAGAAATAACCCCAACTTATGTTTAGGTTCTCCATGGAATAAACAGTATTCTAGGAAGCAAACGGTCCAGGAGCCAGAATGATAACAGATTGGGAATAAAACAAGGATATGCATGTGGATAAATGTGTTCCCTCCTTTTATCACTTTGTGTCAACAATCTGGTTACTGTGGTCAGCAAAGAAGACCCCCCAAAGAGGAAACCAGCTCAGACTTTACCTGCCCACTTCAGAAAATAGCTTAGAAAAGGTATCAATAATTCACACAACCTTTTTTTGAGGGGGGGAGGAGATTTCAAGGTACTGACCTGAATTCACTATGTGATCTCAAACTGGCCTTAAACTCATGGTGATCCTCCTACCTTGGCATCCCGAGTGCTAGGATTAAAAGTGTGTACTACACCACTCTCTGCAGAGAGACAGAGAAAGGGCCCACCGGGGCCTCTAGCCACTGCAAATGAACTCCAGACCCATGCACCGCCTTGTGCATCTGGCTTTATGTGGATACCTGGGGAATCAAACCCGGGTCTTTAGGCTTTGTAGGCAAGCTCCTTAACTGCTAAGCCATCTCTTCAACCTCATATTAATACACACTTCAAGCCAGCGCATTAATTGTGTAAGAGGGACCTTGAGTAGTAACTCACTTGGCCTATTGAGGGTCAATCCATCAAGTGCACAAAGGAAAATGAGAAAGAAAGTGGGGTTGTGCACCAGCTGCCCTTTCCTCTTTCAGAGGCACACCACAAGGGAAGCAGAAAACCACTGACAATGTCAGCACGGAATGTTCTTATGCCTGTGGGGTCACAACTGTCGAGTATTCCATCCCCCAATGCTGACTTTAATTCCCGGTAAAGGTGGGGCTGTGGCCTAAAGCTGGACAGAAGGACATCAGTATGAGCATACATGAGAATTCAGGCACCATTTGCCATGGTTTGGATTGAAGCAGATGTAAGACACTGCATATTCTTTGGGATTAATGTCTTGAATATGTCAACTGAGGGACTTCAGCGATCAACGATTAGGTGTCCCTAATACCACTACCAACAGGCTTGGGCCTCTGGCCAGTCTATAGTGCTGCTATTTGCAGCGTGAGGTCCTTCCCAACCAGCTGTTGTGTCCCTCAGAGCAGCAGGGACCAGTTGGTTGGCTTAAAATGATGTGCTATTTCTGTGCATAGGATATAGTATACACTACAGTTAAGTCAGAACAGGATGTGAGTCAGATCATAGGATGAAGTGTTGAAAGGAATGCATCTTCAAAGCTCTCTCGAAGTATCAGGCCAAGCTTCAGAACCACTGTGAAGGAGCCACAGCTTGAAAGATACTTCTAATTACCACACAAAGGAGAAGAAATACTAAGAACGTGAAAGATGAGAATTGTCCAATGGTTTGCTAATGAAAAATAAAATGGGTAAGGTGGAAACCACAATCTATAAGTCCTAAGATTTTGTGGTAAACAGACAGATTTGCCAAAAAAAAAAAAAAAAATGTTTGAATATGTAGGAAGACGTCTTTAGGTGTCAGAAAAAAAAAAAAAAACATGAATAATTGTGACCCTTACCAACTGTTTAAATTCTTTGTCAATTACAGCTATTACTTATATGATAGAGAATTAAAACACAGTCTTTATTAGAGAAGAACAGTATAAACCTGTTTTGTCCTCTAATTAAAAGGCTGTGTGTGGAGTGAGGGTTAGACACAAAAGTGGCACAAACATGCAAAACCTGGCACAAGTATCTGCATCTGTTGGCACCCCCCCCACAAGCCAATAAATGTAATTTAAAAACAAAAAAGGTAGCCGGGCGTGGTGGCCCACGTCTTTAATCCCAGCCCTCAGGAGGCAGAGGTAGGAGGAGCGCCATGAGTTCAAGGCTACCCTGAGACTACATAGTGAATTCCAGGTCAGCCTGGACTAGAGCGAGACCCTACCTGAAACCCCCCCCCCCAAAAAAAAACCACAAAAAAGGTTCTGAGTGGACTCACGTTATCTGTAATGGCACCCCTCTGTCAACTATGTCCCTGACAGAATCAGCAAAGACACAGGCAGGGCAAAAGCCTTGGCTCTGTTCAGGGAAGCCTCCACCTCTCTGTGGGTCCACAGAGAAAACAGAGAGGCTCAATGACCCCCAAAGTCCTTTCACTGTCACCAAGCGGCTGTATGGCCTGCGCTCTTGCTTCCTGGTGGCCACACTCATGGCCGACCGCAGACTGGCTTCCACTCAACCTTGGCGTGGCAGCACTTTTCGACATGGTTTCACTGCTGCCCAAAGGGTTTTGAAGAGTTATCAGCAAGGAGGGACGGTGGCTGAGCCCCTCAGTAGCACCTCTTCCTTCCAAAGACAGGGTGAGGGGCTGCTTGACCTGCCTCTGTGACCGTTTCCAAGGAAATCCATCCTTTCGGCCAGGCATTTTTTTCCTTATGCCGGCCGTGTCCTCTGGCCTGTCCCATAGCCCTTTACTTCATGGTGCAGGGAAGCAGCCGTATCAGTTTAAATCACAGGGCCCAGGTCTGCAAACCATTTGCTGCCTTGCCTTGTCTGCTAAAGGCCAATGAAACCCTTTGCCATTCTCCCAGCACTTTCTGGCCTTCTTATATATGGTCTCTTTCCTTAAGTAACCTCTACTCATCCTTGAGATCCTGGTAGGTGCTTCTCCAGACCCCGAAGCCAGGTCAGGTCCCCTCATACCAGGATGTTCAGTTGCAGGACCTGATGCTTTGCTCAGTCCTCACCTATCATTTAGTTCTGTGACAAGCTGTGGGTTCCTGTCCCCTCACTAGCTTCTCAAGGGCAAAAACCATGCCTGCTTTTGCTGAGTCCTCAGCCTGTGGGACAGTGTCAGCACAGTGAAAGCTTGCTCAGTGGTGAGATCTGCCAGGGCTGCTGGGCAGATCCGTGTCAGTGGGAGGAATGCCTTGGCCCAACTGAACATTTAGCAAGAAGGCAGAACCCTCCTTGTTTTGAGGCAGGGTCTCATTCTAGCCCAGGCTGATCTAGAATTCACTCGGTAGCCCAGGCTGCTTTGAATTCACGGTGATCCTCCTACCTCAGGCTCTCAAGTGCCGGGATTATAGGCATAAGCCACCACACCCAGCTCTGTCAGTCCCCTCTTGAATGCCAGATTTATCCGAGCTGGGTACTAGGAATAGATGACAGTGTAAGGGAATTAAAAGACACTAGGAAGAAAAAGAAATGAACAAAAAGACAGACTAGGTTTTCCAGTTGAAATGGCAGATGATGACTCCCTCCTTGTTTCTTGGATCCCTTCAGGATACTGTGGGGTGGGTGTCTTGGGCAGGGCTCTTTCTGGAGGAAGAAAGAGTAGGACAGGCAGAAATGCTCTGCTCACACCCAAGGGGAACTCAGACAGCTCTGTGGGAGGGGCAGCCGCAGGGGCACTGACCTCGGCTGATGCGCTGCTTCTCCCCAGACAGGATGCCAGGGCTGTCGATGATGCTGATGCTCTTCAGGACCTGGTTGGGCAGCTGGGAGCACATGAACCTGGAAGACACGGGCCAAACGTGTCAGAACGCGGACCTTGCAGAGGTCCCTTACTCGGTCACCGCCTATATAAAGCAGCGGCTTAGAGAGCGATGGCAACTTCACTGGAGCTACAAGAGGTGCTGGTCTATGGTCTATGCTACCCGCCTTCACTGTTTTTATTTTAGCTATTATTTACTGACGACTTGGGGATTAGCTCGCTTGATCCCCAATCTCTGAGAGGTTAAGGAAGGGTCAGAGGCACTCAGAGCTGGGCCTTGTACAGCCTCATGTGCCTCCTGCCCCTTCTCCCTGTTGCTGCTGCCTTCAGGGTACAGACTCTTAGTGTCTGAGCCCCCTGTCCTATCCTTCTCACCACCAACATGAAGTAGAGGTCCTGGGATCTGTGTCCCCACAGAGGCCATCTTTGGGGAATATTACACACTCCTCAGGTGCTTAGGAGCCATACAAGAGAGAAGGCAGGACCTGAGGAAGCAATGGCTGAGCTTCTCCAAGCCTCTTTCCTAGGTTCTCACTGGCCTCCACCATTCCTTCTGACCATGACCCCTTCCTGCTCTGCTTACAGTCAGCTGCTCAGACCCCCAGGGGAGGCAGACTGGTGTATGGGGGGGGGGAGCAGGGAGTTCTGACCTGTGCTCAAGCAAACGGGCTCAGGCTCCATTTGGGCTTTGCCAATAATTTTTCTGTGGGGCCCAGATAAGAGTCTTTTCCTCTGGGCCTCGGTTTCCTCATGTGTAAATAGAGACAACTAGACCAGAGATTGGCATGTCCTGGAACTTTATGAGTAACAGCAGGAAGCCCTTTGCTGCTTCAGCCCCAAAGAGCCCATGTTGGATCTTTGTTAGGCCTGGGTATGTATTAAGGAAGGAGGAAACAGAGTGCCTCTCCTCTTCCTGTTTCATAAGTGGCTCACTCTCTATCTGTGTGGGCAGAGCTCGGGAACAGCTCAATCCTTCCATTCGGTGGGAGGGGTGGGGATGACTCAGAAAGTAAATACGCTGGGAATGTGGGACAGGGAGGCCACACAGCCTCCACGGTGCCTGCCAGGGGCCAGCATGGCCCTGCAGAGTCAACCCAAGTTCAAGCTGCCACTGCCGACATGAAAACTGTATTTGAAGGGGTGCAGGACCAGCCTGTCACATTCTTTCCTGTATTTCTAAATCGTCCCAAAAGATGGAGGAAAAGAAAACATGACGGTACTAGGGAGATGGCTCAGTGGGTAAGCACGCTTTGGTGCACGCATGAAAAACCGAGTTTAAGCCTGACTATCCAGCTCTCTAGACCATGGGGAGGACTGGAGTCCTGAGTCAAACACAATGGACACCATTTCTTGTCGGCCCATACTTCCTTCTGACGGACTGAAACACCTGGCAATGCTGCACCTACATCTTATACACCGTTCCCAGGGGAACACTGATGCTCCAAAGCCACAGGCTCACATTTGGTATCGATTTTTCCAAAACATGAAATTCTGAGATCCTAGAGGGAGGCTAACAGAGGGATTTAAAATTCATATACCATCTCCTCACTCTATGTTCACCAATAGAATTTCAACAGCTCCTAGGCCTTCGGATACAGCAGAGGCCAAGTGTGCGAGCCAAGAGTGAGAAGCGCTGACAGAGCAGGAGAGAGGGCTCAGGGGACACCAGAGGACTACTCCGTGGAATAAACTGTGGCTTACGTGCAGGGGAGCAGAGAGCACAGTGGGTGCTCAGTCCTCAGGGATACTGAACACTGCAAAGCTAGAACTACTTACTACCCTTTCTGTGGTACTGGAGAGTTAATGCAAGGCCTCCTGCCTACTAAGCTGACACTCTACCACTGAACTACAGCCCAGTCCACATGTGGTTTTTATTTTTTATTTGTTGAGAGAGGGTCTCACTCGATAGCCCAGGCTCTCCTGAAATTACTCTTTTGCCCAGACTGGCCTTGAACTCCTGGTGATCCACCTGCCTTAGCCTCCTGGGTGCTGAGACTTTTAAGGCACGAACCATGATGACCCGCTTTACACATGCGTTCTTTAAAAATCCTACTATAATCAAGAAATTCAAAGACTTCTTTTGTTTTTTTCCAGGTAGGCTCTCACTTTAGCCCAGACTGACCTGAACTCACTCTGTAGCCCCAGGTGAACTCTAAGATCCTCCTACCTCTGCTTCCCAACTGCTGGGTCGAAAGGCCTGTGCCACCACTCCCAGCTCTTGTTTGCTTTGGAAACCACATCCTACTATAACCATGTAGGTAACTCCCATGAGGTCACAGCTTACCTGTCTGCTTTGATAAAGGTGTGTCCCCCTCACAATCGACACAGGTTTGGTGGTCCCTGCTCACTTGTTTCTGGTGAAAGATTTCCAAGCACAGATTCACTGTTTGAATGTGGGTTCCTTCTCCTTCCTGACTCGGGGGCCTCTGGGCTGAGTCCTTCTCCATTTCACATGGAGTATGCAGACAAGCGCTGGGGAGTATCAGAGCCTTGCCGAGCTCCTGTGACTCTCCCCCTGACTGACCATTAAGTAAAAGAGGACAAGGGAGTAAGCAAGATCCTTCCCTGGATCCCCACCCCATGTCACCCCTATGTCTAGGAAAGGTCGGGGGTAGCAGGAAGGGACAGGGGTACAGTAATGGCAAGGACTAGAAATGTCTCAGGCATATTACTGACTCTTCCTTAAAGTAACACAAGAAAGTGAGAGTAATTAGATTATTTAAAATTGCCTCCAAAGCTGAAATTCTAAGTGAATGATCAAGGTTTAAAAAACAAAGTCTGTAGGCTGCATAGTGGTGCATGCCTATCATCTCAGCAGTTGGGAGGTAGGGGCGGGAGGATCAGGAGTCAGGAGTTCAAGGTCAACCTGGGCTCATAGTGAGTTTGAGGGCAGCCTGGGATACTTGAGACCCTGTTTCAAAACACCAACACCAAAACAAAAAGCAGAGATGAGAAAGAACCAACCAAGACCTCTGATAGATACTGATTTCTCGATGGAGCAGCTATGGTAATAACGAACCAGCACCAGCATTTATTGACCTCTGACCATGTGGCAGGCAGGCCTGTTCTAACCACTTCATGTGCTCGTGAACTCAGTCCTTACTGCAACCTGAGGGGACTAAAGCTGTGAACTGCCATCTTACAAGGGAGGAGCCTGGGGTCAGAGGGCCACACGCCATCACTGCTCACAGCTGAGGGATGGAGATGGACTGACATGTCCCAGCCCCAGAGCGCTCCTCCAGCAGGCCTTCCTCTTGTGTGGCTTGCTTGTACCTGGAGATGGCAGAGGCCATAAGTCATCTCCCTTGTTGAGGTCTCTCAGGCTCTCTGGGCAACTGCACCAGTTATGTCCTTTAGTTCAAATTTTTCTAAGCTTACAATGAGAATGTGGAGCTGTTTCAAAGTAGCTTCCCTGCCTTCGTCTACTTTATCAATGAGTGAAAAAGCAGAAATTATATGATGTCCTAAACAGGAAAGTAAACACAACTAATTCCCACAAATAGTTGATCTAGCTTTCCAGTGACCGGAAGAAGTGAAGTTCACATCTAGGCTACGTCAGAGCCCCTCTCCTGACTGCTACGAAGGAAAGCCAGAGGCAGTGTGCCAGCCTGGAAGGGTCTGCCTGAGGGCAGAGAATAAAGCGGGCTGTGCAGAATACCAGGACTAGAAACATATAAG
>PVHP010006316.1:0-60865 GCA_004024765.1 Zapus hudsonius | reverse complement strand
ACTGTGCAGAAGAGGGGGCGGAAAGATTGTGAGAGCCGTGGTGGGGGAGACTATCCAGAGGTACGGACAGGAGAACCTGGCTGAATACTAGGCTATCCATGGTCCCCTGTCACAAGGACTGATCCAGACGACCCATGGAGGAGGTTATCCAGTGGAGGGGGGAGGGGAGGGCAGTGGGGAATTGGGGATAACAACTCATCGTTTGCCCACTAAATGTTGTAACTCATTATGGACAATAAAAAATTAAAAAAAAAAGAGGGGAGGAAATATGAGAGAGGATGGGGAGGAAATTATAATGGTCTATTATTTACAATTCTGGAAGCTATCAATAAAAAGTTTTAAAAACTCTAATAGGAAAACAATGTCATATTAACCTGGGTTGGTGGTACATGCATATATTCTGAGCACTGGAGAGGCTAAGGCAATCAGATTGCAAGTTCGAGACCAGCCTGTTAGCACAGACCTGTTTCAAAAAAAAAACCCCAAGAGATGAGAACATAGTTCAGTGATGGAGCACTTGCCTAGCAGGCACAAGGCCCTGGGATTGAACTCTAGTACTGCAAAATCAAGAGATAAAAATAGTATATTTCCAGAAATTAAAAAAGATCATTAATTTTGCTTAGGTAGGAATTTTAGGTTTAGTTGATCTAACTGATGCATTCCAACCAGCCAAGACAACTAAGAACACATCTGAAAGGACAGAAGTGACTTAAAGCAGGCTGTGGAGAGGAGCTCTGGAGGAGGGCACAGCAAGGATCCCTGTCCCCGGCCAGTGGATCCCATTTAAGGGGTGCTCTTCTGAGACTTTCCACGTAACAGTTTTGGGAGACATTGGTTAAGAGTGTTCGAATGGCAAGTGTGAGGGAAAGCAGAAGCTGGTGCTGCATTCCATTGGTCCCACCAGCTTGGAGAACGGGCCTGGCTTGCCCTGGGCCTGGGACTCACCAGCAAATGGGACCATGGGATGGATGCATGAGGGGGAGGCAAGAGGAAGACCCACAAATGGACAGAGTATCCATTTTCATTTAGATCTGAGGTGTTTCTCACTATGGGTTAGACAACGAGTGAGTGATCACAAAGAGGGTGTGACAAAGAAGACCCCCGCAAGAAGTGAGACACAGGGACTCTAATCCAGAGGTTGAATGGAGATGTGCAAGCTTCACTGATGAGCTGCCAGAAGTTGGAACATCTTCCAGGCACCATACTGGCCCTGAATCTGAGGTGGTTCCAGCCGAACCCACAGTCAAACTAAGTAAATTAGATTTTGTTTAGGAATCCCAAAGAGCAAATGATGACTCGTTCACTAAAATCCCCCAACATTCAAACAGGGAGTCTGCACTAAGGTTTGAGAAAATAAGTCAATGACAATAAAAGCATATGACCCTATGGTCAGGACACTTAAGGACAAATATTCAGTTTGTAATATTAATATTCCTAAGATAGAAACATGAACACAGTTTAGGAAAATGCTATGAAAAGAAATACAATGCAAGCCACATAAGTAATTTTTAAAATCTGGAAGCCACCTGTTAAAAAGTAACATAATATAGGCTAATGTAATTTTGGTCACATATCTTATTTTAATTAACACATCAAATATTATCATTTTAACATGTAATAATCTAAAAATACAAGTGGGATTTTCTGTACTACATCTTTGAAATGTAGCATGCATTTTATGCTTATGACACATCTCAATCTGGTCAGGGTCTCAACAGCCACTGTGTGCACAGCCATCAGAAGAGGGATGGAACCCACCTGTAGTGGGTACCAGCAAAGGGACTGGCAGGTCTGGAGTTATAGTGCACCCCTTTGCGGGGATTCAGTTATTTTAGTCTATGCTTATTTCCTTTAGGTTCTGTGATATGGTTTGAATGGGGCTGTCACTCATAGGTATCTGTCACCCCACTCCCAGGTGTAATGTATACTACAACAGCCATCCAAATGGAGGACACATGACCGAGCAAGCCAATCAGAATTCTTCCCTCTATGCATATACAGGATATGGCAGAGACGAAGGTGAGGTGGGAGGGGGTATTTTCTCTTTCCCCAGGGGTGTCTAGGAGGTCATTCTATGACTCTCCCTGTTAGGGGTAGAGGTTGTCTCAGGATGGAGCCATGGTGTGTAAAGGAAAACCCTGGTTCCAAGCCTTGAGGCCCTGGCTTGGGTCTCTTTAGTAGTTCAGCTACCAGCTCCATTTCCTTGCCAGCTCTTACCTCACTTGCTTAGATTAATTTGAGTTGGGTTTCAGCCACACTCCTCACAAGAAACCTTTCTCCCCCATGCCTGGACCCTGCCTCTGAGGTTACCTGCCAAGCCGCCCCCCACAGGGGGTTGGTCACTGTTCCCACTCAAAAGGCATCTTTTAAGTTTCATTAATGTTGTGTAGCTCCTGTCTCCTCCCTGGGTCACCACTGGCTTCAGATCTTTGTCCTCACCCTTCATTCTGTGGTCAATGAGCACCAGGAAGTGGAGTTGCTCCACCTTGCCGTGGGAGCCTGCAGCTCCCCTTTGTCCTTCTGACTTGACAAGCAGAGGTGCCAACCTCAACCTTCCACCAGGTCTCCTTGTACAACTGCATAAAAGGCCTGCTTTGAAACACTGACCTTTCAGAATCCACTCAGCACAAAAGGAGCCTGTTCTAGGCCCCAGCCTACAAACACAAGGAGGACGCGCTTGTCGTCCACATTCCCTGGCATTCTCACTGCAAGTCATTGTCATTTAGGAAATCAAAGAGCCCTTCCTTGACGTGCCACAGAAATCAAGTTGTGCTGGTCTTGACCCGGCCATGGAGAATGATGGACTCAGAGAATTTTAGTAAATGTAAGTAGAAATTATATATACTGTATGTTTTTAGATACAAGATGCATTTTCTCAATGCTAAGCACTTGTCAATTCTTTAGTTCAAAACTTTTCTCTTGAGCAAGTTTCAGGCAGAATCAGAGTGAGCTGCCTTCAGCGATTTGAGCAATACAGTCCCACAACAGCACCGTATTTACTAGAGTAAGAATGGACAGTGTTAGGAAACCCTAAACAGCCCTCCTGAAACTCCAAAAGGGCGTAGACAGGGCTTCTTCGTTCCACTTCACGTGATACAGAGTTTGTAAGACTGGCCATTAAAATCTATGATTCAAATTGTTTTTGCTCCCTGGGAAGTCTGACATGCTAATTAACACTGACTGTTTTAAGAGACATAGAAGATAATGAGTGAGATTCCTATCAAGCTGTGAGTGCCTTTTTTTCTAACCCACTAAACTCCCCTGCCCAGGAACTAATGCCAGCCTATCTATGATGTATCATGGTTAAACTTCATTGTCAACCTAAGTGGATAGAGAATTGCCTAGATTAGTAAAGCGGGCCTCAAGGTGGGTCTGTGAGGGCATTTCTAGAAATGGTTAAATAATGAGGGCCATGGCCTAATGAATTGTTTAACCCATGGATGGGTTCTTATTATCGTGGCATTACTGGGAGTTGTCGACAAGCATGATGTGAGGCCTGGTTGGAGGAAGTAGGTCACTGAATGAGGGGAGTTGGGACTGTATCTTCCCGTTTCCCACTCTTCATCCTGTCTACTATGATATAAATTGCATTTTTCTCTGCTCTCTCTATCATGATGTAAACTATTCTGTCACGCCTCTTTCCCAGTGAACTGACAAACTTTGAAACTGTGAGCTAAAATAATTCCTCCCTTTAAGATGAGAAGGTTGACATATCACTGGTCTGATGCTTCAGGAAGAGGTAGACTCCAGAGTTCTAGGTGGTCTACTTTTTTCCCTTTGTGGGACAGAGGCAGTGAGCAGGCTGCTTAATTCCTCAGTGTGCTCAAGGGCATAAATTCTGTCCTTGTATTTTACTATCGCTCACCTGTATCTCTCTTCTTTCTTCACTACTTTGGCTGGAGAATGGCAGGTGTGCAGCCTGAACAGGCACTGATTCAATCACCAACATGAGGCTCTGTTCTTACGGTAGTGGGTAGAACTCTTTGGGGAAAATTCTTGCCTCAAAATAGCCATTTCTAGGGAATTCCAAAACCTCCGTTTTGCGGAGGAATCCAAGACAAGTTATCTAACTTGCCTGAGCTTTGCTTTCTCTTCTCCAAAGTGGAAGCATAACTACCTAGTTGGGTCAGTATGGAGAAGAGGACCATCTGAGATAAGACAAGGCTCCCAGAACTTCCCTCTTCACCAGGGTCTACCTGTGGCAGGTTCTCGCTTCCTTTTCTTTTCCATCCCTACAGATCATTCTTAAGTGTTTTGCCACCTACCATCCCGTATAAATTGTTGTGCCCCAGCCTAGCTGAGTAACCTTGAACTAAGTTTTAGAAAGAAGCCAGACTTGGGGGCACACACCTTTAATCCTAGCACACCTGTGTCCCCTGAGGCAGAGGTGATAGAAGTGCTAATAAGCTTTGCTGCCTGAGTTCCCTTGGCTGTGTTCCTGTTTCCTGAGCCCCCTTGTGAAAGAGATAAGACAATGCATCCTTGGATTATATATATTTTGGATATTGGAATAAAAGTTTGAGATTTGCTCGGACACTTCTCCCAGCCACGAGTATGTGTGGGGCTCTGACCGCACATTCATCTTTCCTCATGGAGCCTGTCTCCTGCTGGCCGGCGAGACAGGACCGCAGGGAGCCAGGGACCCGTGACTCTCCCTCTCCTTCAGTACCCAACATAAGTAACACTAGCTGGTCAGGTGGGAACATTTCTATAATCCCAGAATTTGGGAGGCAGAGGCAAGAGGATTATTGTGAGTTTGAGGCCAGATTGGTTTACATAGTGAGTTCTAGGCTGGTCAGAGCTACATAATAAGGTTGTGTCAAAACAGATCCAGAATTCAAATACCCAAAGAGCTCAGAGAGAGGAAAAATAAGTGTTAGGGCTGATGGTGTTGTTCAGTCAGTGGCCTTGAGTTCCATCCCCAATAGCAATCAATTCAAAAATAAAAATGTTAAATTTTCCATGGACTCCAGATCCAACTACTAACATGTACTTTCTTTCCTAAGTATGGGCTCATTGTATGCAGTGGAGTGATGCTATAATCAATATAGATATAATTTTGTATATTCATCTTTTCACTTGGTCCTCCATGCACTTCCTCCATTCCTCTGCGGTCCTTGCGAACATTATAATATAATATAATGGGATGCATCAATCCATCTAGAGAGTGCTCAGAGATCTTCTAACCACACCAAGCCTTTCAGACATCCATCTCAGTGTTCAGCATTCTGTAGAATGCATGGTTCTGCTAAGCAAGATCTTTTCTTCCATTGGGCTTAGTCCTTGAGGAGAAGCCCCAAAGTTGAACTACAGGGCTCAGGGTGTGAACATGTGAAGGGATCCTTACTTTAGAGGTATTTACCTGTGTATACAACACCTGCAACACAGCAGAGTGGTTCACAGCCCTAGTAATTACCTGTTAGCATTTTTAAATGGTGGTAAAATATACATAACATAAAACTTGCCCTCTTCAGTATGTTAAGCACATTCACATTTTTGTGAAATCTACCTTGAGAATCATTTCATCTTGCCACACAGAAACTCAGTACCACGGAATCCTAATTTTCTATCCACCACACTGTGTCTCTCCACTCATCCGAGCATGGACACTTGGGTAGCTTTACCTTTCGGCTATGGTGTCTAGTAGCCAACAAAGGAAGATGGATGTCCATCCTTTTTAACATTTGGGGTAGTAGTCTGATTGATGGATTGATTTGCACAGCCTTGAATCCCATTTTCCCGTTAACCTGACATCATTCGTCTTGTGTGTCCTCACATGAACAAATGCTCTGTGCCAGAGAAGTGGGTGAAGCCCACTGGAGAGTTGGAGGAAGATAGGAACTACGTTTGCGAGCTAGAATTTGAGAAACTTGCTGTAATCTTAGTTTCCAAACCTGTCTCTGGAGTTTTCCTTATATGAAGATTTTAATTCTTTTCTGAGAATATCACATTTACATTTTGTTGTTCTTTTTTTTCAAGATTCAAAGTTTAAATTCCCATACCAATAAAAAATAATTTCATGAATTCTGTAAACCACTGCATGAATGCTATAGTATAAAAAAATTTAAACAAGTGTTACCAAATTTAAACAATTTGCTACAAGTAAAGGAGAATGCATTATAAATATTTCCCTCTGTATTTCCATTCACATAACATTCTCAACTAAAGGCTGAACACAAACACACATGAGGACTTCCATAAATTAATCCACACAAGCAACCACGCCTGGTGAAGGGCTTCGAACCAGAGACACAAACTGATGCTACCACTTACTGCCGATATCCAACAATAGAGAATTGAAAGACAGCTAACAAGACAGTTCACACTGGAATCCAGAGGGCCTCAGCTCTACCTCTATCCCTCATCTCCCACCGTACTGGCCCAGGCAGCCCCAGTAGCCTCAGCCACCAAAGGGTGGGGACAGTTGGGAGCCACAGCCCCGAGGGTCATGCTGCCCTCATTGCTCTTGTTTGGAAATGAGATCTTATACAGCCCAGGCTGGCGTCAAGCTCACTATATAACTGATGATGGTCCAGAACTCCTGATCCTCTTGCCTCTGCCTCTGAGGTGCTAGGATCACTGGCCTGCACCACGCTTCAATATCTTTTTTTAGATTATTGGAGTCTAATTGAAATCTTCTGATAATTTGTGTGTGTTCTTTTCTTCTTACAATATTCTTTCTTCTTAGAGTTTCAAAAATGTTTCTTTTTCAATTTTCTCCTTCTTTACAAAAAAAAGTTACTGTTAGATAGGTCTGAATTTAACTTGCCTCTATAGGTACCATGAGGATGTAAAGCTTTAGAGTTGGTTCTGCGCAAGTATTTCCCTGAGCAGTACAGCATCCCCAGGGACTCCATTCATTCCTTAGAGACAGCACAGGGACTCCATGCACTTCTTGAAGATAGCACCATTTCTGATGGGACCAGAGCTATGTTGTGTTCACTCCTTTTCTTGTCTCTTACTTTTGATATGTTATTTCAGAGCTTCTTTGCTATACCCTGTCTCTGAAACCTTCCACAACCTTACTTTGGAGCAAATAAAAAATTTAACAATTTAAATGTGTTCAAATAGATGGTTAGGAAATGTGCTATGGCTTCCTATAAATACTGCAAGACCCTACTCCATACTTTATAATAATGTGATTAGGATTTACTTAATGATGAAGGCAACCCAGAGATCACCTACTAAGTGTTCTGTCCCTCCTCAGGAGGTGATGCCAACTGTCCAGATACCTGATGCTAGTGCGTGGCAGGGCTGGACTTCACAGGCTATTTGCTTATCCACCATGGTCTGCTACTCAGAAGTTACTGCTGTTTGCCAATAGGAAAGGACAGTTTTTTTTTTTTTTTTTTTTAGCAAACTCTTTAATTATGTTTGTTAATTCTAGTCACATACTCTGCTACATGTGCTAGCACATCTGGCTACCTTCCTAAACCAGAGAAGGGGAGCTGACTTTAAACTTCATCTATATCACTATAGAAGAAGTGTTTCCAGAACCATCCATCTAGATGGATTCATCTTGCTCAGAGAATACAATCTGGGCAAAGCAAGCAATTTCCTTCATCATTGCAGTCAGCTTATACACTCTAGCATACCTACATCCAAGGAAACCCATATTCCTAGAGGAAGTGAGGAAAGGGGTTCTGCTCCCCTGAGGTGGCAATCCTGCCAGGCACAGGCTGCACCCCACGATTAAAGCCTTGAGGACACAAAGTACAGAAGGGCATAGGCACCTGGGGACAAGCAATAATATGCTTTTCTGTAGGGAGAATTATTTTCAACTAGTTCACAGTCTAAAGTAGAGAGGATCTTGTACATAAGGATGTTGTTGACTATGTAAATATTAACTTTTTTTGGGGGGGAGGGTTCAAGGTATGGTCTCACTCTAGCCCAGGTAGACATGGAATTTACTATGTAGACTCAGGGTGGCCTCAAACTCACATCCATCCTCCTACCTCTCTGCCTCTCAAGTGTTAGGGTTAAAGCATGTACCACCATGCCTGGCTGGCTATGTAAATATTAAAACTAATAATTCCCACATACATACATTCACTAACTGGAGACTCTCCAGCTCACTGCTCTGAGAGCAAGTAGCTCTAAGACACTCATTTATTAGAGCTGAAAAAAACTGCTGCTTTGGGCTGGAGAGATGGCTCAGCCATTAAGGCATTTGCCTGCAAAGCCTAATGACCTGGGTTCAGTTCCCAAGTGCCCACATAAGCCAGATGCACAAAGTGGTACATGCATCTGGAGTTGGTTTGTAGTGGCTGGAAGCCTTGGTGCACCCATTCTCAATCTCTCTCTCTCTCTCTCTCTCTCTCTCTCTCTCTCTCTCTCTCTCTCTCTTTGAAAATAAATAAATGAAAAATTTTTTTTAAATCGCTGCCTTGACATGTACTGCACCTGTGCATTCTGTCCTTCAATGGTGGGCAGGCGGGGGGTACTTAGAAAAGCAGAAGATCTGCTAGATACAGAAGTGACTCTTTCATGGTGACCTGCCTAGCTCATGCCAGCAGCAAGCACATCAGCCCCAGTTTAGGTCAAAACACAAAAGAAAATGTAATGATAATTAGTGTTTCTTATATTCCAAAAGCTTAGAGGGGTTTGAGCTAAAGGATCTACAGCAAATGATTAATTTCCTTTCCAACTTTGTATACTTGAGAGAAACTAAATGCAAGAGGATGCATCAGAACCTATGATGTGTCTATGGTCAATGAAGGCTAAAAATGGATGACTGATGGCACTGGTCCAATAAAGTCACATGCTGTGAACCTTTCTTAGCCTTAGTTTGTGGTATGTTTTGAATGTTGCCTCAAAAACTCATATTGAAATCTATTTGCCATTCTAATGACATTAAGAGGTGGGACATTTAAGACATGGTTAGGTCACAAGGATTCCATGCATCATCATAGTACTAGGTTTCTGGTCAAAGGATGAGTGCATGGAGTTCTTCCCTGGCTCAGTGGTCACTTGCCCTTCTGCTTCCACCATGGCATGATGTAACACAAGGGCCCTTGGCACCATGCTCTTGACCATGGTCTAGGACTTGTCAGCCTCCAGAACCATGAGCCACATAAGCATCTATTGCTTATTTTTTACCTAAGTGTTCAGTCTTATGTTGTACCACAGAAAATGGATTAAGACAATTACGAGCTATAAAGTGAGAACAAAGTGATAAGTCAATGCTTAATATATCCAAAGCATTTTCATAGTAAACAGTATAAATAAGTCTTCACTAAATGAAAAATATTACTTCTGAAAGGCCAAGGCCCAGCCAACAAGACATTTGAGGCAAAATACCTACTAAAAAAGCATTTCTATTTTGTGCAGCTATATCTCTAAAAGCCTTATTCTTAGAAGACATAAAATACTTTAAATAACTTAAGAACACGAATAATTGTTCTTTCAGTGACAAAAATAAATACTTTTTCAACTTAAAAAAGGCTTATTGTTATTCTTGGTAGTCAATGGCATAAGAGTTGTTATTAGGAGGAAAAAAATCTTGACAGCTTTGAGTTAACTCCTACACACAGCGGATGTCATTTAATTTAAAAGTACAAACACACACAAAGGAAAGAGAACTGTCTTTTTTAAAAAATCCCCTCTTTAAAAATTGCAGATGTCTTTCAAAACCCTACATAATATTTTTAGAGTTTATTCATAGAACTTAAATACCCTCAACACATTTCATGTAAAACTTAATTCTTTAAACTAAGAACTTTTTTTCATATATTCTAGAAAAGATTTCACTATGTCCCTTATCAGCAGTGTTACCTAAGAATTTTCCTTAATGTCAAAGCAAACACACAGAAAGCATAAAAACAACCCCCCAAGAAGCTTGGCAGTCAAGTGCCATGCCCACTTCCATCTATCATTAAGGGCACAGAACCAAGCTTGTGGGTACAGCTTCTATGCACCTCAGACTATGACATACCCAGGGCAGGGAAGCCATGGCATTAACTTTACAGGACTGGCAAAATGGATTCACTGAAGAAAGAGCCAATTACTCTAGAAATCCCAGCAGAATTGTGTCTGATGGTGAGGACTGTGTCAAGGCTATGAGATGGTACTCCAGAGAATCTGTCATTGTCAGGGGAGTCCTGGGTGGGCCTCAGCCTTCAGAAAAGCAATTCTCTAACACAGACTCCATATCTTTAAGGCAGGCATCCAGGCGCTCATAGCACACAAAATATGCGGTGTCAGCTGTCCAGCAGGGCTGACATCAATGGCCCAGACCAGCGATCATACATAGCTGGATGGCTGTTGCACCCCGAGTACTAAGACACTGGGCCTGAGAGTCTGAGCTGCTCATGTGCTGTCAGCCGGTGCCACACCAGTACTGGGAGGCTGCCAGACACAAATGGACCTCATGAAGAACAGAATCTTTCCTGGGATCTACAGCAACCTGCCCAGGAGGCCAGTCCTTCATCTCCAGAAAGCAGTCCAGGAGACCATTCTGCCCTAAGTCAGACTTGTGGGACTCAGACTGCTCTCTCTAACAATCTAGGAAGACAGCCTATAATCATGAGCCCCAAGTGTCTGGACCTTTCTAAAGTGCAAACTGGCAGATGACCTACTTTTTGTTCCCATTTTTCAATGCAGAGGCAATTGGAGAAACCAAATCTGAGCTCCTGACCAGTTACACAGCTTGCCTCTCTCTAGCTATCCCATGGTTGGCTCTGCCTCGCCAACAGACTCCTGTCGGGAAACACCTGAAACCTTCCTTTTCTTCTACTATAAACTTGTCCCATCTCTCTGTCTGTCACTGAGCCTCTGCTGTGGGCAGGCCACAGTGGCTGGCTGCAGTGTGCTGAGTAAGATTTCTCTATTTCCATAGGACAAGTCTCTCCAGCTTTCTTCATCCGTACCTATCTCCTTTTGCCACCAAAGTACCCAAGAGAATGTAACTAATTGCAAAGAAAAAGTCAACCATTGCTTTGGGGAGAAGTGCTCACATGAGCAGTGTGCACTTTGCTTCTCCTGCCACTCACTCACCTGGAAAGCATCAATTGTAGGACCCAGCCTGGCTGCATATCTGAGAGCTAAGTTTTAATATGCATTCCGATGAGAGCCCGGGCATGGTAGCTCCTGCCTTTGTTCCTAGCACACCTGTGCCCCCCAGGAGGCAGGGGGGATGGCCGAAATCCTGTTTACAAGTGCTAATAGGTTTTACTCCTGCTGGCTGAGTTTCTGTACCTGTGTTCCTGTTTACTGAGCCCCCTTTTGTGTAAGAGATAAGGCAGTGCAACCCATCCCTAGATTGTATATAAGGTTGGATGTGAAAATAAAGTTTGAGATCTGCTTGGACACTTCTCCCGGCTGCGTGTGATTGTCCAGCCGCCGCACTCACCTTTCCTCGATGGAGCCGGGTCTCCTGCTGGCCAGAGAGACAGGCTCATTTAGCAGGGGGCCAGGGACCCCTGCGGTAAAACATCTGGAGAAGCACACGGCAATCAATAGTAACAGTCACTGATGAAAAATCCAAGCCATCCAAAGTCCTCCATACGTACCTGTTTGTATGGACCGAAGTGAAAGAGGCGAGCTACTGACACCGAGCGCTTCAGACCACACCTTTACATCTGCCCATCACCACCTGCACCTTTTATATTCATAACCATGTCTCCTCCTCAGCATAGCTGGAGTTGGCATAAGCAAAGAAAAGTGAAGGTTTCCTTTCTTTCTTTCTTTTCTTTCTTTCTTTCTTTCTTTCTTTCTTTCTTTCTTTCTTTCTTTCTTTCTTTCTTTCTTTCTTTCTTTCCTTCCTTCCTTCTAAAGAGACGGGGTCTCCTATAGCCCAAACTTGCCTTACTTAAACTTATCATATAGCTGAGGATAATCTTGAACTTCAGGCTTCCCAATTTCCAGTGCTGTAAATACAGGTGCCTCTCCATGCATGGCTTTATGCTGGGCTGGGGATCAAACCATGATTGCATGTCAGGCAAACATTCCACCAACCGAGCTTCATTCCCAGCTTTAAAGGTGAATTTTTGAGTAGCATTTATTTCTTTTAGTTCTCTGAAAATTGGTGTAACAGGTATGAGATATATATTAGGAAGAATTATCAAGATACTTGCTGGCCAGAGAACCTAGTTCTTTCCTGGGTAAAGTCCTGCTAAGGTTCAAATGTGTCTCCCAAAGTCCATGTGTTGAACACAATCCCCAATGAAAGAGTGCTGTGAGGTGGGGCCTAAGAAGAGAGCATTGAGTCCAATAGCATTAGAGAGCTACAGCAACTGATTAGAGCTCAAATAAAGCAGAGACTTTGGACTTTGATCAGAAAATGTACAAAATTTGCAGATGAGGTTGATCAGCTTGGAAGAAACAATTGTGGCTTTTTTCGCCCTTTGCAAGAGCTTAGAATTAAAGCATTTCAGGAAACCGCATGTATATTTCTGTAAAATAATTCAATTCATCTGTAAAAGCTGGCTATGGATGGTTTCTTGGGCCAGCGAGACACTCAGTTATATGAAGCTGCTCTGTCAGATTATGAGAGCCCCAGATACATGGTTAGGCACTTTAGGTGCATGAATACTGAAGAAGCAGGAGGGCTCAAGTCAGGGCAGTGTTCTTTGTTGATACAATGGTCAGAGCAACTGTACTGTGGGCCCCAAACCTAGGCTAGAGGGCAAGAGATGAGAGCTCTCTGTGGGTGCAGACCATTCCCCATGACGAGGCAATCTCATCCCTTTCTCTACAGAGATCAGTGACTCTACTAGAAGATATGAACAGTGAGAGAGAAAGGATGGTGCTGAGAACACAGTGAAGAAGAGGCAGATGATGTGGTCTCATGGTAGAAGGTCGAAGGCCTGCTTCCTTCCTAGGCGGATGCTGAGCCCAGCTCAGTTTCCCTTTCAGTGATGCTACTGTTCTGGCATCCTGTCCTTCACGTAACATTCAGCCCAACGGCTCCCTGACTGTCTCTAGAGGCTCCTGGGGCAGCAACAAAGTTTGTCTTTTCCATCACTTACTCTTAGGAGGCTCCCCATTTCCTTCCCTGCAGCTGGAAAGGGACAAAAACACCTGTTTAAAGAAAATCCACACAGAAAGCTAATTCCAAATATAGAGTGGAGTTTCTAAGTAGTTATCAAAAGAAGACATTGCAAAAGAAGATGTAAACTATTTGTCTAAAAATGGCACAATGCGGAGAACAGGGTATTGATAAATATAGCCTGATAGGAGTACAGATATAAGAGTACAGGTGGGGCTGGAGAGATGGCTCACCAGTTAAGGTGCTTGCCTGTAAAGCAGAAGGACCTGAATTCAATTCCCCAATACCCACATAAAGCCAGATACACAAAGTGATGCATGTGTCTGGAGTTTGTTTGCAGTGGTCAAAGCCCTGGTGCCCTGGTGCTCTGGTTCTCTCTATCTCTCTCTCTCTCTCTCTCTCTCTCTCTCTCTCTCTCTTAAACAAACAAGAATACAAGTGATTTCAAGAGATTTCCTATTCTGCCTGAACTCAAGTGAGTTCAGACTTTTGCTTTATCTGAAACAAAGTCTCCTTGGGATGTCAGATTTCACCCTGGAACACTGAAGAATTCAGAAGGATGGAGGCTCATTCATGCATGACACCATGACTTAGGAAATAGCCAAGGAGTGTGGGCACAAGTTAAACTATAATAAAATGTTTTAGTACTTAATCCTGAAAAAAATTACCTGAGGTCTAAAATAGGCTGAAGCGAACCATTCCATGCAGATTCGGCTGACCTCTTTCCTCTGGCCCCCATGGCCTGAGGACCCACTGTCAGTGTGGACAAAGCTATAACACTGGAATCCAGGAGGCAAAGAAAGCAGGGGACAAATGTCTGCATATGCAGAGCTGAAGGAAAAGCGTATTTAACTGGAACAGACACACCTGGTGCTGGAGCTTGGATCTTCAATGTCCTCTAAAGGCCTAGATGCGTAAAGTACAGTCCCCAGCCTGAAGCTACTGGGAGGCAATGGAATCTACAAGAAATTGGGCTGAGTGGGAAGAAGTTAGGGCCATATTCTTGAAGGGAAGTGTGGGACTCCGGCCGCTTCTTTCTCTTTGGGTTTCCTGGCCATGAAGTGAATGACTAGCTCCATTCCCTGTTCCCACCATGTGCTACCATTGGTCCCAAAACAGCAGGTCTCTGCTATTTTGTTACAGAAGAGGAAAGCTAGAAGCACACCTGACCTGCACAATCAGGTCTCTGTGGTACCCCTTTAATCATTTTTAACTCTAGTGTAGCCCATAGAAGAAGAGACACACCATAACTGGCCCACACAAGAAGGGATCCCAACACCAACCTCCCTAAGTTGGCAGATGGGAGAAAACTGGATGTCCAGCCCTGCCCATTGCTAGGTAAGCAGACCTCATGGGCTCCTCTGTCTTTAATTCTTCATTTGATCGTATTTTCATTTATGTTATACAGTGCTGAGGTTTACAGTTGTGTGTGAGGAGACATTTTAGGATAACCCTTAATGTCTCCTTGGAGGTACTTCTAGAAATTTTTACATAAGTCAGTCAGTGGCAGTTTTTAGGCTGATAAAACCCAGCTGAAACGTTGGTTTGGAAGCACAGTACCTAGGTAAAAGGTAGGTGGCCCCCAGCTCCTTGCAGTAACTGCATAGGTGAGTTCCACTGAAGAAGGAAAAGAGGAGAGACAGAATGAGTGTCCTGATTTAACAGTCCTCATTACCATCACAGAAACAATTTTGAAAAGCAGGTTAGCTGCTGAAAGATGGAAGGGAACAGAATAATGATTTTGCCCTTAAAAGGTTTTCCTGCAAGTGGTCCTCTTTTGTACCCTTTCACACACAGTCTCCTCCCAAGGGCTGGACACACATATACAAAACTGCACGCAGCCAGCAGTGGTGCACAATAGCCGCACACTCAAGAGAACATCCGAAGCTGAAGAAGGCATGTTTCTCATGGTTAATTTGTTCTAGGCACACTCGATCTTCTTGGAAGTGGCATTTCAGAAAAGAAAGTGAATAAGCGCTGGCAAATCTATTTTCAGTCCCTTTTTAGAGGACTGCATTCAAGCTCTGGCTCTGACTATCTTTGTGTGAGTCATTTAATTTCTCTGAGCTTCAACATATTACATATAAAACGAGACGAAAATAGCAATAAAATGCCCTGTGTTGTTGAGTCAAATGAGAGAAAGATATGTGTAACAATGACAGGTTCCCTCTCTCCCAGATGATCCCTAGACTCAATGATACTTTATGCTCAATAGTTGATTATGGAAACTATGATAAAGAGACGCCTAAAGGTGGTAGCCACAATGTCACAAGGTAAAAAAAAGGTGCTGCTGTGAATCCTGTGGCCAACCCTGACCTCCCATGCGGTGCTGGAGAACTTTCAACAGTGGTGAGAATAAGCTTCCATTGGATGGAGGAAGAAATTTGGTGTCTTGTTACACAGAGGCTGATTATAGTGAATGCCATTGTAATATGTAATTCCAAAGGGGAATTTTGAATGTTCTCATCACAAAGCAATGACAAATGTTTGAGATGACGGAGAACTGAAGTTCACTGAGTTGATCCACATTCAGTAAATAAATGTGCTGGAAGAACATATTGAATCCCATAAAGATATACCTTTATCTGCCAGTTTGAGAAGTTGCTCAGATAAATAGGCATTTTACTCTCAATCCCAGACACGAGGTTACTCAGTTTGTCTGAAAGAAGTCAAGAGACGAGCAGGGAGGTGGTTCCCAGTGAGAGGGTGGACAGTCTTATCCAACCTTGTCCTTATTTCTCCTTGTACCCACTTGTCTCTAGAACTCTGCCTTCCTTAGCTTACTGGTCTCATGTGAGAACACAGACTGTGAAGAACACACAGGAAGATAGGAAGAAGCAGGGCAAAGTTGGCCATTCTGTCTACAGCATGTCCCTCTCAGGACTTCTGGATGGTGATGTGTTGGCTGAGGCTAGGGAAGCCTCATTCCTGTGGACTTGCTGGAACTGGGGTCAAAGAATTTCCTGTCTCTCCAGGTGAAGAAATTTCCTTGGGTGTCAGCGGAGAAAACGAAGCATCAAGATTCCTGGTAGGGTGGGAAGGCTATGTTCTTCTTCAAATTTTATTTGGAAAACATGGCCATGTTGTGCTAAGTGATCACTGAAGTCTTTCCTTCCATTTCCAACCAACTTATGAACCAGAATTGTGTATGTATGAGTAGACTTCTGGTACCACTGAAAATCAGTCCATTCTTGTTCTCTGAGAGAGTCTGACACAGGAGAAAAATGGCAGGATCCTTTCAGAGTGGAAGGACTTGAGCTCCATCCCCACCAACCCTCTTCAGAAAAACAAAGAGAGAGAAAGGTCACATGAAATAGTTCAGGTCACATTTGTCACAGATAAATGGCCCCACACAGCACATAAAAAACTCAGGGAATACACAAAGGCTGTTTCATTTGGACTGAAATCTCAGGCACAGAAGGTTATCAAGTACTTTGTTCTCATAAATGGAAAAAGCTTTTGAATGCAAAGTGTGCAACCCCAAGCAACTGCCAAGACATTCGATTCAACTATTTCACTTTTCCCCATTACGTTAGCTTTCAAGAGAACACTGAGCTATATTATGTTTTTAATTGCAACCGTGTGCCTTGCCTGAAAAAATCAAGTATTCCATTCAAGAAGAAAACACCTCGAGGCTGGCATGCACCCAGCTGGGTACGCAGGCGTTCCAGTGATAAACAGAAGCAGGTGACAAAACAATAATGTTACCATCTTCCTAAAGGAGCCCGCTAATAACCACTCTATACTCCCGATTTTAAGTGTGAAGTATGGGTAGCTTCCTTTCTTAGACGAAAACACTGAGTCATTGGTGTATTGAACACGTCAAACTCACTTGATCACAGTGTACCCAAGCTCAGGGTGCCTAAGCTTTTTGCTGTGGGTCATAAGCTGCAATACAACAGTATCACTGACCCACACAATGGTGGCCATTTACATGTTGTGATTTAAAACAAGGTCAAAGGGCAGTGCTTATATATACCCAAAGAAAAGGAAGAGAGTTTTAGTAGGTGTCTCATGGAAGCAGGCTACCGTATATGCATGCACACACACACACACAAACACACACAAACACACACACACACCGAGTTGTCAGAAAACACAAACACAACCTCCGTTCAGTGCATCCTAATGATAGTGATGCCACCCAAAGAAGCACAAAGTGAGACTGCCACGAAATACAGACCTGCCAAGGACACCAGAGATGGCTGGACTCAATCAGTACCAATAGGCATCACCATTTTTGCAAACCATGAGGTGAGACTGTCCTGGGCTTGTAGAGCATGGCATCAAGCCCTGGTGGGGCAGGGCTAGCATGGAACCTCACCAGGTAAGTGCTTGGGAAAAGATTCTAAAGAAATCAGGGGACAAGAGTGACTAAAGGCAGAATGATAGCCATCGCGTAGAATGAGTTCTGTTCTACGAGAACAAAATGGCTAGCAGAGAACACCCCAAGGTGAAGAACAGTGTGACCACTTGGAGGATTATGGAAAACTCAGTTAGGATGATTTGGCCTGCTGATAAAGGTTTCAAGATCTCACAAATGCCTCAAAGGATTTCTCAGGAAACTCCTCCATGGACGCCCATTCTTCACTTTTGCATTTGTCCGGCCTGGCCTCTCTGGTGGCCATGGCTGCCCAGATAATGGACCAGGAACCAAGGGATCTCCTGAGAAAGAAGGGTGGCTTTCTCGTTTGCTTCTTTTTAAGAGCCTGGAAAATGTTCCAGAAGCCTGAGTAGCCAACCTCACATAATGTTGGCACAAACAGAGCCTACTGCTCACCTCAAACCATCACTGACAGGGGTAACAGGCCTAGCAGAGTCACTTGGCCATCATGACTCACCTCTAAACAGAGGGGGAGAAATAGACTCCTGAGTAAAACTAAGATTCTTTCAAGCTAAGTAAGCTACAGGGGTGAAAGGGAGTGTTTTCATCTTATTCCGTTAGTTGCATAAGATTCTACTAGTTGAAAATTTTATATAAGATTACATAAATGAGTGCTGGGTAATCCTCATTGTCAAGTTTACTGGATTTCTCTGGGAAGCACAGCTTTGGGTATGTCTGTAAGGGTGTTTCCAGAGAGTTTCAATGAGGAGTCAGCTGTGGTCTTGGGCTGAGTAAAGGGGAAAGGAAGCCATATACCAGCACTCATCCCTCGATGTGCCACCATGATGGGCTGCATCCCCAAACTGTCAGCCAAAAAATCCTTCCTCCTTCCTTAAGTTGCTTTTGCCAGTTATTTTGTTACAGCAACAAGAAAAATAACCAATATTCCATGTATTTTTAAATTTAATATAAATATTTTAAAGTCTAGAAGAGATTGGAACCAAATACATCCTGAAAATATAGGCAATCTTCATTTTCCTCATTCTTTTAAAATTTTTTTTCCAAAGTCTAACAGACTTAAAAAATATTTTAAATTATTTATTTGCGAGCATAGAGAGAAGAAAGACAGATGTTGTGCATCTGGCTTTACATGGGGTACTGGGTCCTTAGACTTTGCAGGCAGTGCCCTTCTCCCGGCCCATAGTAAACTTTTTATAAACAGATAAATAATTTGAAAATGACGTCTAGCTCTTAATATTTGGTCCACCGAGGAGCATAAATCTCCTTTGTGAAATATTAGAGCATCATCCATCATTTCTCTCTCTTGTTCTCTTTTTGTTTTTTGTTTTTTCAAGATAGGGTCTTGCTCTAGCCCAGGTTGACCTGAAATTTACTATGTAGTCTCAGGATGGCCTGGAACTCACATCGATCCTCCTACCTCTGCCTCCCAAATGCTGGGATTAAAGGAGTGCACCACCAAACCTGGCTGGCTACAGCATCACTTTTGTTTGAGAAGAGGCTTCAAGTATCACACTGGTTGTCTCTGCTGCTGGCCTGACTTCACATTCACATGGGCTGGATGAGAGAACTGCATGACTCCTACAACATTACAAAGTTAGCCAGGGATCAATGCTTACACTCAGCTCTCAGGAGGCTGAGGCAGGAAGGTAGCCACAATTTATCTAAGCCACTCCTCCTGTAATCAGGGAGACAACTGCCTTGGAATATGCATCACTCCTACAAGCCAGAGGTGGATTGAAAAGGGCAGCCCAGGCAAATTCCAACTTGCCCGATCTCAGGTGAAAAGGACTAATTGAGAGCTTTAATCCTCAAAAATGCCCCACCAGGAAATGGTCTAATAATGCCTCTTGAAGTGGAGAGGTGCTTGCCCTTCCTTCTCTCTGGCTGTCTGATGGCCACAAACACTAGTCAGCCCAGATCCACAGAACCTGTAGATTTAGGTAACAAAATCACAGGAAAAGGAGGGCTCTCAGCAAAGCTAGCCAGAAGCCAGGGGACTAATGAGCAGGCTGCTTCTGATGAGCCTCCTCCCTGCCAGTCTTCCAGCGTTACCTAGCCCGATCCTCAACCATGGCCTTGTGTTTCTGAGTTCACAAAGCTGAATCTCTAAAGGGTGAACTACATGGAAAAGATCTAAGGAATTGCCTTGTCCTCTTTGATTTCTAGCCCCTCTCTCTCATCAAAGTTGAGGACACCACCCTAAATGTGTAGGACTTCAAAATCTGTATTTTATTTCCTACCAATTCACAAAGTTCTTCATTCATTTAATAGAACCAATTAAGGTCAGCAATGTGGAAGCCCTCACAGGAAATCCCTTCCAGAACCTCTCCCTGCCCACAACCCTGCAAAGGGATATCCCAAAACCTCATTTCCAATCTGAAAAGCATCCATCCATCTCATCTCATTGGCTCCTCCGGCATAGGTTAGACCCATCTTCTGTTTTCTTATTCAGTACCTACTTAGTGCCTGTGTGTTGAGTTGGATTAAGTGTATCCCGGATCCTTCAACCAGATAATGTGTGGCATCTGGGAGTTGGCCAGAAATGCTGAAATTTAGGAGTGGAACGCAGTGACAAGCAGATCTCAACTCAGAGATCCTGAAGTAGAATTTGCATTTAACCAGAGCACTGTGTGATTCAGGTGCCTTATGATGCTCCAAACCCTCCACCTCTTTATGCACACAGTGTATTTCACACCAGTGGTGGGGAGAAACTCCTTTCTATTCTGAGTCATCAACGGAACTTTATGATCCACAGAAGTTCAAGTGGTCTTGTTGAGAAATTTACCTAAGAAATAACTTTGTTTAAAATACCAAGTGTCCCCTACTTTCAAAAAATTCAAGGAGGAAACAGCCATACCTTAGCTAAGTACTAAATATTACATGAAAATTTTCCTCCTTAAACACAGGCTCATATTTAATCAATGCTTATTTAGTGTGCTAAGGCACTCTTAGTCATTCTCGAATTTAAAATAGAATTACTCATAGTTAAGTACCCCATTAGCATTCAAAAATTTCTAACCTTTGGATAGTGATTACTGAAATCCAGCCCATTTTCATTTCCCACACCTGTTTGTTGAGCACCTATTATGAACTCAGCCTCACATTATAGGAATGCAAGGATGTGAGAGCCCCTGACCTCCTGTCTTCCCTACACATAAAATAAGGATCAGGAATATGCTCATCTAGCATCTCTGTAAGAAAATATGGCTTCAAGTACCATTTCACTATTTCAATGTGAAGCTCAATTAGATACTTGCTATGATGAAGCCAATTAAGCTGTTAGCATAAAAAGCAGCCAAGAATACTGAGTCACCAGGCTATTTTCAACCCCTCACAATCTGACGGGTGTTGGAAAGGGGATGTTAGAGTGCATGGTATCAGCATGGAACAGTCAGTGTCTTGGTCACAGTGGAAGACCTAGCCATTCATGTCCAGACCAAAACACATACTTGTTTTACAAATTCACAAATATTTAGTGGCCCTTTGGTGTTTACAGGTTCAAAGGAAAAATTCTAAAGAAAAAAAACCCCAAGAATATAAACAAGGGAAAATAAAAAGTACATGTATATATTATTTTAACCTAAAGAAATTTAATACCATTTAATGTTGCCCTTAGAACAAGTAACAGCTATAAAGACTACCAAGTTTAAAAAATTGCATTAAAAAACAAGATGTATTTGAATTGATAATGACACAGCGGGAGATTTTGTTTTTTACTGTTTACATTATTATTACATTTCCATTATTAAACAGCCAGAAATATAAAGCAAGGACCAATATATTTTTTAATTAAGTGAGCTTATAATTTATAGTTCTTCTCTGTATAAAGATCAATTCTTTAATTACCATCTATCATACCAGGGATTTTTAAAACACTAGTTAAGAATTTGTCTCTCTGTCTCTCTGTCTCTCTCTCTCTGTCTCTCTCTGTCTCTCTCTCTCTCTCTCTCTCTCTCTCTGCATGTTAAACTTTGAGGGAGCAACATCTTAATAACAATGCTTTTCCTTTGGAGTATAGCCTCCCCCCAACCCTTCTCCTCCAGGGGGGAGTACTAAGCCACTCTGGGGAGTAGGGAGAATAAAAGCATTTCTACATTTGCACAGTGTAACAGATCAGCAAATAAACACAGGCATGGATTTCAAGGGGAAACTGGCTAAAAGCATATTTACAATTCTTCCAAGTCACACTGCACATCTCTCTGTGAGGTGGAAGATAATTACTGTCTATGTTCCACACTTTATTTTTAACTAATCTTTATGTAGACTGCTGAGAAACATCAATGCTTCTATTGAGTCGGGTTTGGTTGTAAGAAGACACTGAAATTTTGCTTTGTATTTTACAGTGGCCCAGGTCACAATATATCTTTTAAACAGTATGCTTGTATTTGAGGGCTATTTAAAAAATAAAACTGGGGGTTATTTTTTGGCAAACGTGTCTTTGGTGGAAATCTTCATAGCACAAAGGTGAAGCCAGTATGTGCCCTTGAATGTGAGGGGTGCCTTCCAAAGAGAGCAGCTCTGTTTTGATGCAAACATTAGTCGGTTAGTTCATTGGATGGAGACTTGCTGTGAGAGACAGGTGTTGACAGAGCCCAGTCTTGCCAGGAACTGCTTTAAAACTAATTGTCTGCAAAGTCCAAACTGGAAAACCCTTCTAGGGAAAACAGGATTCTAGTTTTCAACACTGAGTAGCAGTCTCCACCGACCAAGTTAATTTAAAAGCTACTCAATATTTTACCTGTAAAAGAACTTGAATGGGTTTGAGGCCAACTCCTAAGGAAGAACAGCTTGAACTCACCCCTCTAGGACCCCGGGAACACCTGTTGAAAGCCAGAGCTTTTAACTTTGAAGACTCGCAAGTGCAACGGTGAGAGAGTTAAGATTTTGCGGAAAAGCTGGTTTCCATCTTGCTTCATCAACAAGTCTGGTTACTGATTATTTATGAATCACAGAACTGAAAACAAACTTTATTACCCTAAGCAGTTAAAGGAGTGACGGGCGGAGGGAAACTAGCTTTGCATTGGACCCCTGGGTACCCGTCTTTCTCCCTGGCTCCGCGCTCCCTGGGCTCTTAGAGAAGTCGACGGTGCCCCCCTCCTGCGCTCGGAAAGGAGGCCGACCCTCTTCCCAAGAATAACGCGCGGGCTTCCAACCCGGGAGCTATGGGAGCCACGCAAGGCGCCCCGGACCCTGCGCCCCGTCCAGCCCGGAGCCGATCCCGAACTCAGGGACTCGGTGACACCGCGGCCCCGACACCCCGGCTCCGCCCTGCCCGAGCGCTCGCGGCGGGGCTGGGGGAGGACAGTGGGCAGTCGCCAAAGCTTCGTCCGAGGACTCGGTTGCTAGGCGCCTCCCAGGACTCTCGGAGGACCTCCAAGCCCGGGGCTCAGAGCGCCTGGTCGACACGTGCCAGGAGCCCACCCGCCCGGCCGCGGGGCGGTCGGTGGGCGAGCGGAGGGGGAGCCGCCTCCCTCCCCGCGCCCCCGCGCCCCCGGCCCGGCGAGCAGGTGGCCGAGCCCCGCGCCCCTCGCGCTCGTCTCCCCACCCTGGCGTCCTCGGGCGCCGCGGCCCCTTACCTCCGAGCGGGCCGGGCCGGGCACCGACTGGGCCGGGGAGACGCAGCTCCCTCCCGCGGCCGCTGGGCGCAGAGGCGGGCGGGCGGGCGGCCGGGCGGCCGGGCTTCTCCGGGCGGCGGCGGGAGGGAGGCGCGTCTCTCGCCGCCGCGGCCGCCGCCGCTGCCGCGGGTCTCCGAGCTCCGCGGCCGCCGCTCCGGGCCGCCGCCGCTCCGGTCCCTCGGCTCCTGCGGAAAGCCGGCGGCTCGGGGCAAACTCTTCGGCACGCAGAGCCGGCGGGGACAGCGGCCGCCTCCCGCGCCCCGCGCCGCCTCCCTCCCCTCCCCTCCCCTCCCCTCCCCCCCTCCTCCTTCTCCTCCTCCTCCGCTTCCCGGCCGCCCGAGCTCTCCTGGCCCCGACCCAGCCCGGGACACTCGCCCCGCGCGCGCCGCGCACGAGGCCACGGCCTGGTCCTGGCTTGGGACTGGGCGCCCTCTGGGGTGGGTGCGCTCGGCGGGGAACCGGCTTAGGCGGCCCTGCCGGCGGGGTCCCCGTTAAAGTTGCCCATGGAGGGTGGCAGAGAGCCCCCGCGGTGCCCGAGGCCACCCTGCTGTCCCGCGGGGCAGCTCTGAGGGGACTTCTGACCTTCTCCCCCCATCCCCACCCGCCGCCGCGCCCAGCTCCCGGGGTGCCACTCAGGCCACCCACCCAGCGCCCCGGCGCAGCGCTTCTCTTGGGGGTGGAGAGCGGGGACCGGTGGGAAGAGAGGTCGGGGAGACCAGAGTGAAGGGACAAGGAGGAATCCTGGGAGCCTCCCCCAAAGCCAACACGGGCCAAGGGTGGGGAAGAAGTCGCCGAGCGCCCCCCGCAGGGCCAGTGGCTCGGAGGCCGCGGCTCTCCCCGCCGCCCTCCCCTCCCCCGCAGCCTCCTCTCCTTTTCCACCGGGGCAGGAAATGTTCCACTGACCTACATATTCTTCCAAACATACGTGACCTTTTTTTTCTTCCTCGGTGGGAGGAGACAGGCAAGCATCCAAGAAAAGACGCCAGAGAGACGGCGCACGCGAGAACACGGAGGCTTTTCGCCAAGCTCCCGCACCCCGAGCTGAGACGGACAGATGCGCAGAAACCGTCCCCGGGAGCGGAGAGGAAGCGGGGTGCAGAGGAGACCGTGAGCCCCGCCAGGGTCGCAGCAGTGGTGGGGTTCAGAAAGCCGGCCCCCTTCTCGGCTGCAGCGGCATTCACACCTCACTGGGAGGCACCTGACTAGACCAGTCCCAGAGGGGAGAGCCCCTCCATAACCACGCGCGCCCCCAAGGCCCCCCGTTCCTGGAGCTTAGGTCTCTGAAGCCCTTTACCGTCATCCCTCAGTCGCTCACACGTTCCAGGCAAGTGGCCTAGGGGTGGAACGCTACCCCCAGCCCTCTTTCATTATACTGGGCCCTAAGGGGTCTCCCGAGGGAGGCCTGGAGGGTCGCTGCTCAAAGGGGTCCAGCTTCTCTTGGGCAGAGGCGCCTTATTTGGTCTTGCAACCCCACAAAGGCTCCCACAGAGCTCCTTCCCCCCCAAAGTAGGTCATTCTCTTTCTTTCCCACTTGCATTATTTTTGTCTAATTCTCCTTCTGAAAAATAATCAGCCGCAAAGAGCTTTGAGCGTTCTAAAAGCTGCTGTTATTCTCTGGCTTGCTTCAGACTTGAAGGGCTTTTGAGGAAACAAGAGGAGGCAGTTGGCCCACAGTGATTTTAAAGTTCCAATCAGAAGGGGGGGAAAGAAATTTCTTTTATCTTGCGTTTTTTTCCTCCCTGTCCTTCTCAATCGGACAAGTAAGTTTTACTCTGCTCTTAAAGGGTGGCTGTGACTAATATCCACTAACCACGAAAGTTGTGTTTACTTTTAACTGGGTTTAATGAAGGACTCAAAGCCACCTCCCTCCCCCCTTTAAGTTTTGAAAGTTCCCAGTTCCCTTCTCGGCTCTGTTAGACTGCTTGAGTACTCTGCAGTGCAGCAAGTGTTTTCTAGGCCTTTATTCCACCTGTTCTGATAGCTTCCTGCCCAGTTCTACCGAGTCCTGATGGAGATGGATGTGGATGCCATCGCTGCCCTTCACTTATTCCAGGATCCACACAGTCTCTCAGCGCTCGTGTCCACCCAATTGGACCTCTGGGCCCAGTGGAAAGAAAAGTCCATGGGAAGTTTTCCTGCCCTAAAAATGGAGAGGAAACTTTGCCCTCTGTTTTTCTATGCATTTGACCGTTCTTTTCCTTCTAGTGACATTTGCTGAAAGGCTTGACATGAGTCAGGTTGTGCTTGGTCAGGAAGGACCAAGAAAGAAAACACTGAGGTAGGTTCTGTTCACAAAGGCTTTACAATGCAGATAAATCTGAGTTCAATTGGATGAGTGTCAGAAGAACAAGTGCCAAAGCAGTTCAGAGGAAGAACTCAGAAGCAGCTGCTTGCTAGGGGTGTCATTGGTGCTAGGAGTTTTCACTGACCAGATAACAAAATGACACCAGATCCTAACCTCGGTGTTACTTAAATAAGCTAGAGCATGGAGTTAAGGCAGCGTTTCAGATGGCGCTGTCAGTTACAGGAAGTTGGCACATGGTCCCAGTCATCTCTTCCCAGGGAACTTGATTTCATTCATGGATCCTTCAGTGGCACTCCAACCTGAGATATTTTTTAAAGAATCAATTTGTAGGGAGATGAGAATCAAAATCATGTCATTTCTACAATCTTTCAGAGTATGATGAGATACCTCCAAGTGTTCATAGTCTCGTTGAATCTTCTCCATCACAGAACTTGAATTTGCAGCATATTCTCCCATCCAAGTACTAACCAGGCCCGACCCTGCTTAGCTTCCGAGATCAGACGAGATCGGGCACGCGTTCAGGGTGGTATGGCTGTAGACTGCAGCATATTCTAATTGGAATAGTGATCCAATTCGTAGGTGCTAAGTGACTATGTGCCTCTTTACTCTTGTTCAGGCAAGACTATGTGGGCTATGGTATTTACAGTGCTAATATAGGGCTTGGTCTCCATACTGGAACATACATTTGTTAACTTAAGCACAAAATTTAGAATAGATAACAAGAACAGGGTTCCATCTTGTAGGATATCACTTATTCCTAGTTAGTCATAGGTGGGAAGGCCCCTCCCCTCATTGTTTTTTCAAGCGAGGGTCTTACTCTAGGTCAGGCTGACCTGGATCTCACTCTGTAGTCTCAGACTGGCCTCAAACTCACAGCAATCCTCCTACCTCTGTCTCCTCTGGCACAACCATTACTTTTTGAATGAATGTCTAGAAGTATATTTGTGGATTGTTACTTCTGAATATGTTTGTCACTTAAAATTCAAAAGAAAAATAAAGCATCATACCCATACATTGTTACATAAATAACATTAGAAAAGAATAATTGGGTAACCACAGCCGAAGGGAGAGTTGAGTAAGCATGAGAAGAGGTATAGAATCCAGTAACTGGAGATGGACTTGTAGGCCACGACTTAGGAGCAGCCTTAAAGGAGAGACTCAGGAATGCCCACCCCATGTTGCAAGGTCAGAGTTAGAAGCCTCATCTGCAGCAGTTTCTTGGAAGAGGGAAATGAAGGGCTGCGAGGATACCAGGAATGCGCCAGCCTGGCAGTGTTGAGATTCGACTTGGCATTCAATCCTGTTAAAGCGTATGATTGGTAAATTGAAGAATGAAGTAAGCTGGTGGGGTGGACCTTGGGTGGAGACTGGGCTGAAGGAGTGTGAAAGTGATAGCCCTGAAGTCTCCACTAAAGACATGCGTGCCACTGACAGTGCCTCTGAGGGTCACAGGAGAGAATGGTGCACATGTCTGTCTACAATAATCTGAGGGAAGAAAAGCTAGCTATCAAAAAAGATGGACACTTGGGAAGACTCTTTCTTTACACCTGAGCCTCTGAGAAGTTCCTCCATGTATGTGTAGTTTTTTGTTTAAGCCTTGTGTATGTGCATGCATATGTGTTCCCATGTGAAAGCCAGAGGCTGATTGATGTCAGGTGTTTTCCTCAATCATTCTCTTCTTTATTTTTACTGAGGTCGGGTCTCTCACTCACCTGAGCCCAGAGATTGCTGATTTAGCTAGCGACCTTGCAGAGGGGTGGTGGGGAGGAGGGATTACCTGTCTCTGCCTCCCGTGATTTCATGTGGTCACCATGCCCTGCTCCATGGCAGGGGACCCTAACTCCAGTACTCATGGTTTTGCCACACTTTATCCACCGAGCCATCTCCCCAGACCAGTAATAAAGTTTAATCCCAGGTTCCATTTACTTCTCTTCCAGGAGCACTGAAAATTACACTTTTCTCTGTGTATGCTTTGTGTGTTTGTTCATGTGTGTGGGTGCACATGTGTGTGTACATGTAGAGGCCAGAGGACAACCTTAGTCCCACCACTTATTTTTGCTTTTAAAAATTATTTATTTATATTTATTTATTAGAGAGAGAGAGAGAGAGAGAGAGAGAGAGAGAGAGAGAGAGAGAGAGACAGAAAAAGGCAGAAAGAGAACTCCAAACTCATGTGCCACTTTGTACATCTGGCTTTACATGGGTACTGGGGAATCAAACCCAGACTGTCAGGCTTTGCAAGCAAGTGCCTTTAACCATTGAGCCATCTCTCCAGCCTGTTATTATTATTATTATTATTTTTTTTTTTTTTTGAGAGACAAGTTCTCTCACTGCCTGGAGTTTGTCAGCTAGGCTAGATTGGCAGGCCAGTGAGCCCCAGGGATCTACCTGTCTCCACCTCCCCAAGCATGCATATCCACACTGATCTTTTTTTTAAACAGGGATTCCAGGGATATAACTCAGGTCCTCATGCTTGCAAGGCAAGCACTTTACTGACCAAGCTATCACTTCAGTCTCTGGATTCTTTAGAGCATTTGTCCACTTACAACATATTTGAAAGTACTGTCCCCCACCACGATCCATAGCCACCACATTCCCCACCAGAGCCTTGCACTTGTTACTCTTGGTGAAGCCACATTGATCATCATAATCATTTGAGTTCATTGTTCATTGTTTACATTAGTGTTCGCTCTTGCTGTGAAATGCCATGTAGTCACCATCATATACAGAACAGTTGTAAAACCCTAAAACCCTCAGTTCTCACCCTGTCCAACCACTGGTGTTTTCCCTGCTTCCCTAGATTTGCCATGCAGGGGACACGCAGTTACAGCCATAGAGTGGATAAGCCTTTTCCTGTGGCTCCATTTACACAGATGTTCTTCTTTTTACTACCAAATAATATTCTACTGTCTGGACAAGGGCATTTTCAAAATGATATTTAAGTAAATAATGCTTGTGGTAATAAAAGGTGACCTCTAATATTTATATGCCAGGCATTCATTTTACCTCATTTCGTCTTTCATCAGAAGGCCCTGTTAAAAGTGGTTCATGATTTCCAGCTTCCAGATAAGGTATCTGACTTAGAGAGGCTCAAGGTGCCTCAGCCTTGGGAAATCTGTGACAGAGAAAGCTTGAACCTGGCTTTGATGAGTGCTGAGCCTAACTCCACCACCCAACCCACCCCTTCTTCCTGTCAGAAGCCAGCATGAAGACGTCCGTGTTCAGATCTCTCATTCTCCAGGAGATCTTGCTGGCAACACACATCACGGTACATTTCTTGTTCTGTTTTCTTTCTTTCTCCTTTCAGTGCATTGGTATCAGTATGTTCACTTCATTCTTAAAGCTGCAATCTTCCCCGTTGAAAATTGAAACAGAACTCTAAAATGAAGGATTGGAGTTGGCAACAGAGTGACACTTGGTCCTGACAACTCATTAAAGGAAATGCAGTCCATGGGTCAAGGCAAGTTACTGGGATGTTGGCATCTTGCCCGCCGAGGCACTGTTTGGACTTTGGCAAAAGGCTAGATGGGACTCTCCTTTTGTTAACACATGGGATCTGCAAAACGACTGTGAGTCTTGGGCTGGAAATGGATGCAAGTTCCTCTCATTGAAGTGTAGCTCAGGCTTCCTTTCCTTGGCCCCATAATGGGGACCCAGACAAGCCTGTTAGGGCTGGTTGTCCTGCTGGCTAATAGAAGAGGCAGAGATGCAGCCTTTCTCCCTGGAATGAGAAAAATCTCGAGTGCTCTTTGGAAGCCTTTAAACCCTGATGTAATCTAGCAGCCATCACCACAGTGAGCCTGGGCAATGTGAGAGGGGCAGCCCGGGCTGTGAGGGAAATAGAAGGGAAGTGCTTGTGTACAGGGAGCTGGGGGTGGGGAGAGGCAGGTGGTGAGGGTGGCAAATGTGGGTGACCTGCGAAGGTGCCAGAAGTATGGGAGGTGGTGTCAGCTCCTGCAGTTAGGAGAGATGATTTCAGAAGGAGATGGAGTTGGAGCTCAAGCATAGCCACTCGGAGGCTTTTGCTGGCGAGCTGTGGAGACGTGCGCTCTTCCAACAAGCACGAGGAATCCACCAGAACAGGCGTAAGTACAGCTGTGTTGACACTTAAAGGGCCACTGTCTTAGCCGCTCTCAGCTCCCATCCCATCTAACTCAACGATGAAGAGGTAATTCCAGTGTGTTTCCATGCGACTAAACACAAACACAGTGAGGGGCAACAGTTGGGTTCCCAGTGTGAGTTCCATGCCTGCCTGGTTTTGAAAAGCTCTAACTTCTTTTGCAGCCCTTTGTGAACTGACAAATGCATAATCTGTCATGTACTTTGCCCAGGAGGAACATGGGTGATACGAAATTCATTACACATAGCTCACTTGAAGTGGAAAGCTATTTATAGAAACGTGTTCCCCAAGAAGCTATGTTTAGCCCTTCCCAAGTAGGCAACAGACTATGAATCTCCTGTATGGGCAAGCAGGCTTTGATCCGCAGGTTTGGGTGGATAAAAACAAAAGAGCTCTTCTCAATGGCTCAAATGAAGCACTCGCGTTGCCCAGACCTCACTCAATGCCGTAAATACACATGTGCTAGCGCAGGCTACTTTCGTTGTCTTCCTTTCCAAATACATGAGGGCTTTAAAAGATGGCCTCGTCATGGCAAGGAGGCTTGACTGAGTCTACATTTCAGAAATTGGTAGTTACAATCACCTTTTCTTTTTAGTACATTAGTGAGATTCAGATGGTCCACAGAGCTGTGGTCTGGGACTAATTGTTAAGACTTCTGTTTAACTGACTCATCAGCTGGAATTTCTGGTATTTCTTAACCAGAACTATGCTTCTCAAACTGTGGTCCTTGGACCAGAAGCATCACTTGGAAATTGTTAGAAACGCATATTTAAAACCTGCCTCCAGATCTGCTATCTCAGCACTTTGTGTTCACCAGTCCTTTAGGGGATTCTTTTTTTAAAAAAAATATTTTATTTATTCATTTTCAAGCAGAGAGAGAGAGAGAGAGAGAGAGAGAGAGAGAGAGAGAACGAGAACAAGAACCAGGGCCACCACCTTGTGGGTTTGGCATGTGTGGGTCCTGGGGAATTGTACCTGGGGAATTGAACCCCGGGCCTTAGGCACTGGAGGCAAGTGCCTTACCCGCTGAGCCATCTCTCCAGCCCCTCTAGGGGATTCTAATGTGTACAAGCGTTGGGGATTACTCAGCTCTCTTACATTTGGAGCAGGCTGCACATTCTGAGCTGAGCCCTGAGCATTGCAAGCATTCATTTAATCCACGGTCACAACTACTTCCAGAGGGGAGGGACAGTTTTCTTACTTTCCCATCCAAAAATGACAGAATGGAGGCCCAATGGGGTTACATGCCTCAGAGCATTGCTGGCAGATGAGCGACTGGCATGTGCATGTCATCTAAGCCACTGCATCAAGGCTCAGGGAACCTCGCGGAAGAGACTGGAAAGAACCAAAGAGCAGCGGATGAAGTGAAGCTGCGGAAAGCAAGTCCATTCCACTTACAGATGAGCAGATGTGGTTTCCTGCACATGATCCCGTCTGTCAGTGTTTCATGATCCACAGAACCCTACACATCCTGTCGGGAAGAGTGAAACTGATTGTTGGAGAGGGAAAGTCGTCCTTTAGCGGTGCCGCCCCTGAGGTTGAGAATAAGCACAGCCTACACCCGGTGACTAACCTCCTACCCATGATTTTCTTAATTTAAACTAGTGGGACAAAACAAAAATAGGCAAGACATCAACTTTGATAGGGGATCTAATGGAAAGAAGAAGGGTTTTAGTGGGAGGAGAAGGGAAATGAGAGGGTAAATGGGGGAGTTGGGGTCAAAACGCATGGCATACAGAAATGAAAGTGTCAGGTTTTCAAAGGACATTTCGGTGGAAAGTGAGGCCAGGATGGAGGAGTGGGTCTCTGTTGCCAGCACTCTGAGCACCTTGTGGTTGTGCTGGTGAGTGACACAGCGTCCAGCAACTGATGACGACCTTTACCAGCCACTTTCCTATTTCCCCCATTCTCTCACTGTCTCCTAGTTACTTCTCTCTTGCTCTCACCCTCACCCTCCCTCCACAGATGAGCTGCTTTAACATGTGATCATCCTGACTCTTGTCTCTCTCATCTAGCAATTCATCAGAATCTAGTTAGGCCAAGTCTAAATCTGAGCACTAGATAAGACCTGGTGTCTTCCGTCTGTAATATTTTCCTAGGACACTAAGTCAAGGGGAAGTGGCCAGAGAGGCACCTTAAGTTTAAATACATAGAGGGTGGAGGTTTAGTTTAGTGTCACAATATTCCTGTACCATGGACATTGAGAGAGGTTAGGAGAAAGACCCTCCCCCATAGGTAGATAGGATGTGGCCTCTGACAGCAACCTCAGTCAAGCTGCCAAAAACTCCTCCCTGGCCTCTCCTCCAAGGAAGACCTTAAAACTCCAAACTCAAGCTTGGGAGGTGCCTTTTTCCTTTTATGACTGCTGGAAGCTCTGGTCTGGTGAGTTTAAACCCCCCCCCCCACCTTCAGATCTTGCCACTGGCAGGATCTGAGAGGGGGAAAGGAGGGGAGATATTTTTCCTCTTTAATGTGTGTGTTTCTCCACTCTTGGTGATTCTGTGTACCTTTACAATTAATTCCCTTATGAATCTCCCTAGCCACGTGGTGGTGGGCTGCCTTCCCAATCCTCCTCCCAACCCCCTGAACACCTGTCCTGATATGGATAAACATGTGTGATAAAGAGATTGCTCTCTCTCTCTCTCTCTCTCTCTCTCTCTCTCTCTCTCTCTCTCTCTCTCTCTCTCTGAGTGTGTCCAATTCTTTGGCATACTAAGATTAGGACTCTTGGGGGAAGTACCTTGGGTGAAAGCCTCTGGTGTTCACCAGTGGCTACAAGTTTCAGCCTTTACAGACATGACCCTGGGTTTGGTCTCCAGCATCATGAAAGGCATGGTACTAAGGAGGTTTATTTTCAAATTAATAATTATGAGAGAGAGAGAGAGGGAGAGAGAGAGAGAGAGAGAGAGAGAGAGAGAGAGAGAGAGGGAAAGAGACAGAGAGTATATGGGCATGCCAGGGCTTCTAGCCACCATAACATGTGCCACCTTGTGCATCTGGTTTTTGTGGGTACTGGGCAATTAAACCTAGGTCCTTAGGTTTTTCAGGCAAGTGATAACTACTGAGGCATCTCTCCAGCCCCTAAGAGGGTTTGTTAATCACAGTGAGCGGTGCCTCCGTGCACATTGGGTTGAGTGGGTACTGTCTGAATGCACTGGAAACTTGTAGCTTAAGAGATGACAGTGACCAGGGCCACTAAGCCAGCAGGTAGACGTATATACTCCAAGTTAACATAATATAATAGCATAATGCCTAGATGATAGGTGCAAAGCATTAAGGGACCAGGGTGAGAATTCAGAAAGAAGCCCTCACATATCTAGTCAGTTGATTTTTGTAAGGGTGCCGAGGCGATTCAGTGAGGAAATTATTATCATGTTAATTGTTGCTAAGGAAGAATGCTGGGACATCTATAGATGAAAGAATGAAGTCCTACCTCACACCATATTTTAAAAATGTCTCAAAATTGATTGAATGCATTAATGTAAGAGTTAAACTACAAAACTTATCGAATAAAAAACAAGTATGTCTCTATGACCTTCAATTTGGGAAAGGATTTTAAATATAATACCAAAGTACAAGAAATCAAAGGAAGAAGATAGAAAAATTAGACTTCATCACATATGAAACCTGTGATGATACTACCAAGAAAGTAGAAAGGAAAAGCCCTGAGTCAGAGAATATATTTGCAAATCATATAGAGTCATCTCTCCATCCATGGAGGACGGATTCTAAGACCCCTAGTGCATGCCTGAAGCTGTAGAGAGAACTGAGACTGCATTCACTATGAGTTTTGCTATACATCTTTATGAGAAAATTTCAATGAAAAATCAGGTATAGTAAGAGTTTAATAATAACTGATAACTGATAATAAATTATGCTACAGTTCCAAACTACCTTAAACTGATGCCATTTGTTTCTAGAAAATTTTAAAAATATCTTTATTATCAATAATTAATAACATTGTATGGGCAAATCTTGTGATGGTAACCCCACTTCCCTCCTCTCTGTCTCCAACCCATTGGGGCCCTCCTTGGTGGGCATACTGGATCAGTCCATGGGGAAGGGGGTTATGAATTACCCCAGAGGTAGCCAGCTTTTTTCCCCTCTGTGTGTTGTTACTGGGGGGGGGGCATGACCCAGGATATTCTCCCCCACTATGGTTCTTACAGTCTTTCCAACCCCTCTTCTGCTCAGTTCCCTGAGTCATGGTGGGTGAGTTTTTAGTCTGCTTTATTATTGAGATCTTAGGTGTCTCTGGACTTCTGCTTTGGGTTGTGTTGGTTATCACTGGTGTCTGTCTCCATTGACCTTTCATGGATTATCTGACTTGCTACGCTATTAGGTCTCTTATTTATCTTGTCACTATCGCCTAAATTCTATATGGGCCCTACATGATAGGCCAGGTGTAGTTCATCTCCTACCAGGATTTCAGCTATCATCCCATGTCTTGGAGGAATTGGGTTGTCTGTGACTCTCTCTGCTTTCTGAAAAATACAGACAGAATCTCCATTGGAGAGTGAGATTAGTGTAGGTTAAATGAGACACACATCACTAATTTGGCAAGATTCTATGGGTGTAGCCTCTCTGTAGCTCTATGGTAGTGGAGATTTCCCTTTGGAGTCTGGGTTCTTGGTCCCCATAAGATTTTGCCATGGATCCCAGTTCCAGTTATGGGCTCCTTGTCACTGAGTGGACCTCTTAGCCAGTTAGTAAGCCATTGATTACCCACCTAGGTTTAGTGCTACTGTCACACAGATGAGCATTTCTTGACTTGCTGGTCTCTTCCATATAACAGTGTGTTCAGCATTCTTGTGACATCAGTCTGAATTGTGTATCAGTGGTCTCTGCACTCTCCAGATATCATTGATCAATTTCACCTGGCAGCTCATTACATGAGCCTTCCAGCACTATACCTGCTGCTATCTGGGACCTGACTACCATTTTGGATCTAGCAGAATCTCTCAGTGTTGTGTGATGACACTCTGTGGTATCTTCAGCAGTAGGGTCTTACCTTTGGCCTAGGACAGGTATTCAAGAGCTTTGACAGAAGTCTATCTTGTTTTGGGGACTGTAGTAGTTTGAATGGATGTCCCCCAATAGAAGAAAAAGTGTAAAAGTTTTTCTCCAACTGCCTGGCAGGAGGAGCTGTCACCTAGGCCAGATTCTAGGTTCCATTCCAAAGGTGATTTTGGGTGAGTGTGAAATTCCTGCTGTAGATATGCAAAATGCAGTTAGAGCTGAAGTTTGGTAGATAGTGCTTGCTTGAGTTCCTGGTGCTGGGTATCTCTCTCTCTCTCTCTCTCTCTCTCTCTCTCTCTCTCTCTCTCTCTCTCTCCCTCCCTCCCTCCCTCTCTCCCTCCCTCCCTCCCTCTCTCTCTCTCTCTGCTTGGATCTATAGAAAGGAGGTCAGCCTTTTTCTTCATTCTGAAATTTCCCTGGATCTGTTATTTCAATAAATACTTTCCTCCCAAAACTGTGCCTGGTGTGGAGATTTATCTCAGTGGCGTGTGGCTAACAATGACAGGGACCTCATGGGTTTCTTTGGTCAACAGCTCAATGTGGGAAGGAACCAATGACCAGGACAAGAAGTTGCAAGCCTAAGCAATTTTTCAAGGGCTTAGGCTACCTTCCATTCTATTCATGGCCCCTCTTACTAGGTGAGGCCCTCAGCTTCCTCAGAAGCTTATTGTATGAAAGTAAAGAATTTATGATATTGAATCCTTATTGGTTTAGCTTACTGTATAAGTTCCCCCACCTTCCCATCCCCCCATTTCTTCCATCCCTTTTTGCAGTCTGTCAGTTCACCTGTCAGGTTTGCTTAGAGTTTAAGCTTAACCTGGTTAGGAAACCACATATGAAGGAGAATATGCAGCATTTGTCTCTCTGTTCATCTGTGAATTTGCTAAGTATGAACTGCTCCAAGTGCATCCACTTTTCTTTAAATTTCATTATGTCATTTTTCCTTTCAGGCTGAGTAGAATTCCATAGTGTAAATGTATCAAAACTTTGATATCCATTTGTCCAGTGATGGGCATTTGAGTTGGTTCCAGTTCTTAGCTATTATGATTTGAATTGCAATAAACATGGTTGAGCAAATGTCTCTGTGCTGAGGCATGAAATCTCATGGGTAGATGCCTAGTAGAGGAATAGCTGGGTCCAGAGTCTCCACACTGTTTTCCATAGTGGTTGTACAGTTTGCAATCCCACCAGCATTGAATGAGGTTCCTTTTCCAATGCATCCTCGCCAGCATCTATTGTTGTTGGGTTTTTTAATGATTGCCATCCTGAATGGAGTAAAGTGGAATCTCATTTTAGTTTTGATTTGCATTTCCCTTATGATTAAGGATGATGAACACTTTCTTAGATGATAGTTGGCCATTTGTGTTTCCTCCTCTGTGAATCCTCTGTTGAGATCAATGTCCTCTTTTGTGAGAGGGCTGATTGATTTTCTTAATTATTTATTTTATGGAGTTCTTTGTAAATTCTAGATATTAGACTGCTATCTGTGTTACAGCTGGAAAAAATCATCTCCCAGTCTGTTGGTGGTCTATTGGCTCTAAGTATAATATTTTTCTCTCTACAGAGCTTTTTAGCTTGATGAGATCCCATTGGTTAAGTGATTGTTGCACTTTCTATGCTACTGGAGGTTTGTTCAGGAAGTTTTTCCCTACTACTATCTCATGGATATTTCATCCTATTTTTTTCATGCAAGGCTTTCAGAGTTTCAGGTCTTATGTTGAAGTCTTGATCCGTTTGTAATTGATTTTTGTGTGTGGTGAGAGCAGTATGTCTATTTTCATTCTTTTACAAGTATTTATTCAATTTGTCCAGCACCATTTGTTGAAGATATATCTTTACATCAGTTAACTTTGTTGGATACTTTATCAATGATCAAGTAACCATAGCTACTCAAACTTAGAGCAGGTTCTTCAATTCTGTTCCACTGGTCAGTCTGTTTTTATTCCAGTACTGTGCTTCTTTTGTTACTATGGGTTTGTAGATCAGGACTGGCAATACCACCTGAGGAGGGTTTTTTCCCCCCTAAGGATAGATTTGCTATCCAAGGCCTTTTGCCAGTCCAAATAAATTTTGAGATTATTTTTTTCTATGTCTGCAAAAAATAAAACTGGGATTTTTTTTTTGAAGCTGTGATTTTTATTGGCAGGGCATTGAACCTGTATATTAGTTTTGGCAGACTTTCCATTTTTACTATATAAATTCTACCTATCCAGGAGCATGGACTATCTTTCCATCTTCTCACATCCTTCATTATTTCCTTCTTAAGCATTTTAATGTTTAAATTATACAAGTCTTTCACCTCCTTGGTTAGTGTTATTCCAAAGTATTTGATTTTTTTAGAGGCTATTGAAAATGGGACAGTTTCTCTGATTTCTTCTTCTGTACGCATGTCATCTGTATAGAGGAAGGCAATTGATTTTTGTGTGTGTTAATTTTGTATCCTGCCACTTTGCTGAAGAAAGTTATCACCTTCTGGGGTCTACTGGTACTATTCTTCAGGTCTGTTATGTATAGGATCTGCAAAAAAGGGATAATTTTACTTTTTCCTTTCCAAATTTTATCCCTTTTATGCCTTTTTCCCATCTTAATGCTTGGGCTAGAACTTCAATAACTATTTTGAATAGCAGTGGTAAGAGTGGACACTCCTTTCTTGTTTCTGATTCTAGCGGGAAGTCCTTGAGTTTTTCCATGTTGGGTATGATTTGGGGTTTAGGAGTTTTGTCTATGGACTTTATTATGTTGAGGTATAAGCCTTCTATTCCCAGCCTCTCCAGGGTTTTGATCATGAAGTGGTGTTGAATTTTGTCAAAGGCCTTCTCTGTATCGATTGAGATGACCATATGCTTCTTATGGTTGAGTCTATTAATGTGGTGGATTATATTAATTGTCTTCCTTATGAAGCATCCCTGCATCCCTGGGATAATGCCTACCTGGTCGAGGTGGATGATAATACTCTTGATGTGTTGTATTTGGTTTGTGAGGATTTTGTTTGTGATTTTTGCACCTAAATTCATCAGGGAAATGGAAATGTAGTTTTCCTTTCTTGTGTCATTTACTGGTTTTGAGATTAGGATGATGTTGCTTCATTGAAGGAGCTTGAAAACATCCCCTCTTCTCCTATATCATGAAAGAGCTTCAGCAAGAGTGGTTTCAGTTTTATGCTGAAAGTCTGATAGAATTCAGCTGTGAATCCATTGGATCCAGGACTTTTCCTGATAGGGAAGTTTTTGATTACATTTTCAATCTTTTGGATGTGATAGTTTTATTTAGGAGTTTTATCTGTTCTTGGTTAAGCTTTGGTAGGTGTTAGGTGTCCAGGAATTCATCAATTTCTTCCAGGTTCTCCAATTTTGTGGAATAAAGGTTTTGGAAGTATGATCTGATAATTCTTCCAATTTTACTGGGGTCTGTTATGACCTCTTGCTTTTCATTTCTGAATTTTTTGATTTGTGCCTTCTCTTTTTATCATTTAATTAGATTGGCCAAGGATTTGTCAATCTTATTTATTTTTTCAAAGAACCAGCTCTTCATTTCATCTATTCTTGAAATTGTTCTCTTCATTTCCATTTCATTATACTCAGCTCTGATCTTATTTGTTTTTGCCTTGAGCTCCTAGGGTTGAATTGTTCTAGTTTTCCCAGTGCCTTTAGGTGGGTGGTTGAGTGATTGATATGAGATCTCTCTGTCTTTGTTATGAAGGCATTTAGCACTATGAATTTACTGCTTAGGACTGCCTTCATTGTGTCCCATAGTTTTTAGTATGTTGTATTTTCATTATTGTTCACTTCAAGGTAATTTTCAATTTCCTTTTTGATTTCTTGAACCACCCATTCATTGTTTAATAGCATATTGTTCAGTCACCAATAGTTGGTGTATTTTCTGCTGCTCCTCCCATTCTCTATTTCCAACTTTGTGGTCTGATATGATGCAGGGGACTACGTCAATCTTCCTGAATTTGTTGAGGCATGTTTTATGTCCTAAGGTGTGGTCTGTTTTGGAGAAGGTTCCATGGGCTGCTGAGAAGAATGTATATTCTGTAGTCTTGGGATGTAAAGTCCTGAAAATGTCGGCTAGGTCTAGTTGATCTATGGTGTTGTTTAGCTCCATTATTTCCCTGCTGATTTTCTGTTTGGATGATCTATCCAGAGATGATAGTGATGCATTAAATTCTCCTACTATGAAGGAATTTGAGTCTATTTCTATTTTATTTTTAGTAAGATTTGCTTTATGAAATGTGGTGCATATGTATTTGGTGTATACATATTTAAGATAGTAATATACTCTGTTGAATCATTCCCTTGATGAGTAAGAAGTGACCATCATTGTCCTTTTTAGTTAATTTTAGTTTAAAGTCTATTTTGTCAGATATTAATGTAGCCATACCCACTTGCTTATTTCCATTTGTTTGGAAATCATTTTCCATCCTTTTCCTCTGAGGAGATTTCTGTCTTTAGAGTTGAGGTGTGTTTCTTGAAGGCAGTAGATGGGTCCATTTTTCTGATCCATCCTGCTAATCTGTGTCTTTTTATAGGGGAGTTAAGTCCATTTATATTTAGAGGTATAACTGTGAGGTTTGCTTTAAACCCTGCCATGGTGGAGGGTTTATGGAGTTAGATGCCTCACCTGTTATTATTATCACAATAATTTTGATTAGTGTGCTCCCCGTCTTTTAGACTCGAGGTTGGTTGCTCATCTCTTCTGTGTGGAATATCTCCTGTAGTATTCTCTGTAAGTTTGGCTTTGTGTTCATATAATCATAGAGCTGGCTTTTATCATGGAACACTTTCAGTTATCCATCTATTATGAGTGATAGCTTTGCTGGTTACAATAGTCTAGGTTTGAAGGCATAATTCTTTAGGCTTTGAAGAGCATTGTTCCAAACTCTTTTGGCCTTCATAGTTTCTAATGAGAAGTCTGAGTTAAGTCTTATGGGCTTTCCTTCATAAGTGATGAGTTGTTTCTCTTTTACTGCTGAGCACTCTCTCCTTGCTTTCTACATTTAGCAATTTAACTAAGATATATCTTGGTGCTGGTCACTGGCTCCCTGGACTCCTATTTCCAATGGGCATTCCCTGGCTGGCTATTGGTGTGTCACTGTTGTGAGTGGAGAACTCTTGCCACTTCTCTGCTCCTGTGTGCTGCTCCTGCAGGTTCCTGGCAGTTCCTGGCCTTTGGGCAGAATGCTGCTTCAGCTGGCTGCCAACTGTTGGGGCATAAATGCCACAAGCCCCCGAGTCTTTCCTGATTCTCTGCTGAGTTTAAAAACTCCTAGTTTCTGGTTAAAGAGTGTATTCTGCTGTCTCTCTGTTTCTTTCTCTCCCTTAACTGCTCTAGCATGCCTATACCGACGCCATCTGAACGTGGCTAGAAATTTTTATTTAATATTTTCAGACTATAGTTGACTAAAAGTGTGGAAAGAAAAGCTATGGATAAAGGACCTACTCTATCTGGCAAAAGGCTCATATTTGGACTGTGTGAAGAACTCTTGCTGTCCTAGTCCTAAGGGTCTCTCTTCCTGGCCTGTAGCAGTCCCATGGCTCTGATGGGGAACTTGGGGTTCCTTGCTAGTCCCAATGCACCTGAAACTTAGAGTACCTGGATTCTTGTCATATAAATTTAAAAAATCAAAATTACAGACTACCTACCAAAGGGCAAGGTTTAGAGAAGCTTTATTAGATCAAGAAGAGAGAATATTAAAAAGGAAACTCCTACCATGAGAAAAAAATCCATGTGTGAAAGAAGCCCCAGCTCCTCACTATAGCCACCAGGCTGTGGTAAGAGGCCTTACCTAAGCCTGGAGATTCAGTCTGGGTCCGTGGGTTACTTAGGGGGTTGCAGCGCGCATCAACTCCCCGTTCACCCACGGGAGCTGGGTGAGCAGCGGCTTGGAACAGCTGTGAGCCGAACGAGAGATGAGACTCTCGGGAGAACGCGGCAGTGGGCAGTTCTCATTTTATTGGTAGATTGCAGCTGTTTTTATAGAGAAAAGTCAGAGGTAGAAGCATAGGAAGCAAGATCTGTGAGAGAATGGTGATGTTAGCAGAGGAAATGAAACCTTTAGGTTTGTTATTTGCAGTTGGAATAAGTTAGGCTTTGAACTGCTTATCTTATCTCAGGGGACAGCTGTGGCCTGCCTAGGGGCTTTGGAGTTTTCAGGATTGCTAAGATTTACAGGGGCCCCCGGACTTTGCCTCAACTTCCTTACCAGAAGGAGACTGTCCCAGAAGCCTGCCAGACTCAGCAAAATCCTACTTCCTCCATGCCTCATTAGCAGAGTACCACAATTCAGATGTCTATGCTGGCCTGCCATAAGGAAAAGAAAGGGAGAGGAATATGTCAATTTCAGGTGAGTATATCTTTCTGGCTCAAGTGAACCAGAGAGACAGTGATTGGTCTGGCTTTGACCAATCACAGTTCCAGGATTAAGTTTTGAGTTCTAGTAAAAGCGACCTCCCACTCTAGGGAGCGGTTCAGGTAAGGCAAGGGATGGGTGCAGATACAAACTTAAGTCCACTGAAACTCCTGCTCTTTCCCTTTGAGACCCTACTCACCCTAACCTGTCACAGCTCTCTCCTGGGGCCACTCCTCCAGCTTCTTTCCATCCTGTGGTTCTCTCCTAGGGCCTCTCACCCACCCCAGGCTTTCTCCTCAGGCCTTATGCTGGATGCCTTGGCTTCTGCACTCCTATCCAGAGGTATCTAGAGAAACCTCCCAGAGGCAGACTTTGGAAACCATAGAAGAGAAGAAGGTGGTCCTATAGCCATGTCAGTACTCCTGGGGAGAAATCCAGCTCCAGCTATTGTGGGAGATTGCCTCCAGCCAGGGCTTTGGTAGAGACGTGGCCCCAGCCACAACTCCAGGGTTTGGCAGTGAAGAGCTACGCAGCCTGCCTCCTGATTCACAGACAAATAGAGGAGGAATGGCCACTTACACCAGCTTCACAGTGACAAAACACCCTTAAAAAAGGCCAGTGAGGGGTGTTGTGTGTTGGGGGCCTGGCATACCAGTAATGTCTGTAACTCATGCACCTGTGGTCACAACACTATTGCAACCCAAATGGAACCCAAAACAGAATACTCACTGAATACTCTACAAGAGCCTATATTGGCTCCCTTATTCAGAAAATTAGACCTTTATCTAGAAATGGGAAGACCCCAACTTAAAAAAAAAAGCACACATATCAAGCTGAGAGGGGCCCACCAAAGCCCCCTAGTCCTACAATGGAAGTTGTCACTGAAAATGTAGGGGCGACAACAGAATTACAATCTAAAATGAGGGTAAAATAACCTCAGGACATAATTGCAATGAGACTCTGACCAAGATATTGGCAGAGCTGGAAACAGTCAAAAACACATAAATGAAGTGGAACTTAATAACACAAGCTTTGCCATCAGACTTAATTTAATAGAGAAAAATCAGAGCAACTTCAAAAGAGCAATAAGCAAATAGAGGGCAAGCCAACAATAGGAGGAGCTCGATAACCAGCTGATTAAGTTCAATGAGTATATAAGCAAATGCAAGCATGAATTACAGGAAACATTAAGAAAAACAAGATTTATTTCTGGGTTCTGGGTTAAGATGATGGTGTGGTAGCAGTCAGTAGGGAGAAAAAGGCAGTAAAATAGGGAAACACACCCTTCTTCTGGAAACTGAAGGGGTGCAAGAAAAATTCAAAAACTCAGCAAAAAACTAAGAAAGATTCAGAATATTCACAAAAACAGCCAGAAGCTTTTCCAGCAGCATAGGTTTAAACTGCTCAAGACCTGCCTCTAGCCAGCCACACAACTTCGGCTCGAACCACACCTCTAGGCAAGTCAGAGCTGCTATTTTGTTTGTTTCATTTTTCCATGGTAGACTTAGCTTTAGCTGTGGATCCAGTGGAAATCAGCCTTCAGCCAGCTGATGCAGTGGAAACCGTGACTGTGGGAAGATATACTCCAGCTTCAGCTGCAGCAGGAACTCACCTCCACCAGACAGTGATGGCCCCAGACACAGCTCCAGAGTTCCACCCGAAGTACCCCAGTTTGGGGAGGAGACCTGTGTGGCTGGTTTGGAACCTGAGTACTAGGGGCCTGGGTGCTCCAGACTGGTGAAGAGTAGAGTTGGTCTGGGGTCAGGACACTCTAGATAGGAGAGGTCCCTGATGAGTTGAAGCCTAGTGCTGTCACAGTGTTTGGGGGACTGAACACCCTGAGTAGGTGAGGGGCAAGGGGGATTCTGTTTGGCATGCTGCAGGCTGATAATAAGCTTGGTGTATTTGGGTCAAGATCTCTGGGGCACCAGCACAACCAGCATGTGTACACAACATCCTGATGAGGCAACCTGCAAGTGTGGGCTTGAGCATTCAGAACACCAGTGTACCTGTGTCTGTGTGCTCCAGACCAGAGAAGTGTGGGATGTGTTGGGGGTTGATGCTCTGGGACACTAGTGTATGTGAGGCTAGGGAAACAATCACTGGCAAAGGGCCTGGTTTGGGCCTGGAGTGCATGCAAGGTGGTGAAGGGAACAGCCAGTCTGGGTCCTATGCTTTGGGGCAAAGGAATAGGGGATAGAACCCTGGATCATAGAAGGGGTTGATCTGTTTGGAGCCAGTACGTCTACTCTATGTAGCCTCAAATCAAACACAACTCAAGTATCAGCCACCCATCCAGAGTAATAAACATACTTCTCACTTCTACAACATCTGCACCTGTGCTACTCCACACCAACCCAGCTCAAACCAAAACCAGTTCAACCAATGTAGAAATAAGACTGTTATACCCCTACAAACCTCCTGCATACTCCTCACCTGCCTTCTAGCAATCCCAGGGTACCTTGTTCTGAACCTAACTAGTGAGCAAAAGTTCTCTGGCAACCACCTGCCAGGGGGGTAGGTAATAAGGTAATCTGTACAACCCACCTAGATGAGCTATGGAGGGGAAGAGGAGCAAGTAGGTCTGCTTTGAAACACCCCTGAGCCCCAGTAACAAGACACAGCAGTGACTACAGCCAGAGAAGATCTCTGACTTCTGAAACATCTTACATACCAGACACTCTGTAGTCCCAGTCTGGCCTCAAACTCAGGGCGATCCTACTACTTCTGCTTCTCAAGTGCTGGGATTAAAGGCATACACCACCATGCCTGGCTACATTTAACATCTTAATTGGAATCAAACACCTAAACATTTTCTGGTCATCTAGAATATGGTGCAAGAATGGCTCAGCCACATTGCCTCAGGTTACAAAATGTCCTCCTGTGCTTGAGATCTGCAGACTACATGTCCTTCAAGAACAAACTAATGGTTTTCAATATTAGAAGCATAAATATGGTGCCAAAACTTCTTACCATTCTCTGATTGCGGTTAAATTGGACATGCTTCTGTAGTGAAGAGCAGTACACACTGAGGTTACTCATTTTACAATGATTGTTGTGTAGGATCATGGACCATTCTAGAAGGGAAAAGGATGAAAGGCAGCGGACAACCAAAACCATGGCCCGAAGGAGTGCACACTGTTCCCAACCTTCTGGCACCTCAGCATCCTCTGGGGTTCTCATGGTGGGACCCAACTTCAGGGTTGGCAAGAGGATAGGATGTGGGAACTTGGAGAGCTCAGATTAGGTAAAAACCTCTACACCAATGAATATGGAGCAATCAAACTGGACATGTAGCAGAATGAAAAGGCAGCCCATAGATGCAAGAGAACATCTGGAAATGTCTGATGAAGGATGGCACCCAGAACGTTTCACCTTTCTCACCTGCAGAGTTATACATGGAGCTGGGAAGACGGCTCAGCAGTTAAAGAAGCTTTTTGTTGGTCTGGGTTCAATTCCTAAGCCACCCATGTAAGCTGGATGCAAAAAGCGGTGCAAACATCTGGCATTTATTTGCAACAGCAAAAGGTCCTGGTATGCACCCACCCACCCACATGCAAATAAATAAATACATACATACATATTTTAAATCCAAAAAAAGAGAAGAGTGTCCACTCTCATGACTGTTCTTCAACATAGACCTTGACATTCTAGCCCAATCAATAAGACAAGGGAAAGACATAAAAGGGATTCAAACTGGAAAGGAAGAAGTGTAATTATCCCTTTTTGCAGATGACATGATCCTATAACATAACAGACCGGAAGAACTGTACTAGTAAACTGAAAATGATAAATTCCTTCAGCAAAGTGGCAGGATACAAAATTCACACACAAAAATCAGTAGCCTTCCTGTATACCAAAGGCATATATGCATAAAAGGGTATCAGTGTGACTATCCTGTTTTCAATAGCCTCAAAAAAAAAATCAAATACCTTGGAATAACACTTAACCAAAGATGTGAAAGACTTGCATAATGAAAACATTAAAATGCTCAAGAAGGAAATAGAGGAGGATGTGAAAAGTTGGAAAGATATTCTATGCTTCTGGATAGGTAGAATTAATATAGTAAAAATGTAAATTCTTGGGCTAGAGAGATGGCTCAGCGGTTAAGGCACTTGCCGCCTCCAGTGCCTAAAGCCCCGGGTTCAATTCCCCAGTGCCCACATAAGCCAGACCCACAAGGGGGTGGCCCTGGTGCTCTCTCTCCCCCTCTCTCTCTCTCTCTCTCTCTCTCTCTCTCTCTCTCTCTGTGTATTTCTGCTTGAAAATGAATAAATAAAAAAATTTTAAAAAAGGCAATTCTTCCAAAAGCAATATACAGATTCAATGCCATGCCAATAAAAACCCCAGCTTCATTCTCTATTGACAAAGAAAAATAATCTCAAAATTTATTTGTAATGTTAAAAGGCCTCAGATAGCCAAACCTATCCTTAGTAAAACAAAACAAAACAAAACAAAAAACAAAACTCTGCTCGGATGATATCACCATTTCTGATCTAAAGACACTACAAACCCATAGTGACAAACACAGCATGGTACAGAATATGGGGCAGAAAGATTGTAGGAGCCATAGTGGGGGAGAATATCCAGAGACATTGTCCCCCTTAACAGCAACACACAAAGAAAAAAGCTGGCTAGGGCTTGTACAATTCATAACCCCCTCTCCCATTGACTGGTCCTGCAATCCCACTGAGGAGGGGACTTGCTCATGCTATGTATCTAATTATTAATACTAAATAAGTAAGAAAAAGAACTCTTACCACTAAATAACAAAGAAAAAATACTACTTAAAATGAGTCAAGGGCCTGAATAGACTTTTCCCCAAAAGGGATGTACTCTGGGCCCATAAACACATATGAGATGTTAACATTATGAGGCATTAAAGAAATGTCAATTAAAATCCCAATGATATTCTCTTTTCTACTCATTAGGTTGGCTATTGTGTCAGTTTTTCTTTTTTAAAAAATATTTTTATTTATTCATTTTCAAGCAGAGAGATACAGAGAGAGAGAGAGAGAGAGAGAGACAGAGAGAGACAGAGAGAGACAGAGAGAGAAACTGACTAGGGACAAGGAATATCGGTCCACTGTGTGCCCTCAGTGATCTACTTCCTTCAGCTGATTCACACTTACACAGTCTGCCGATAACGCCATTATCAAAAGATCAATCTATTGATGATGTGATAGCCCTTGTGACCCATTTACTTATCAATGATTGGATCCACCAGCTGAGAACGAAACTTTTTGGGAGACATTCCATACACAAGCCATAATAACTATCATTTTTAAAGAAATGAAACAAAATGGAAAATAGTATTGGTGAGGAAGTGGAGACATGGGAACTTTCCCATGCTGTGGTGGGAATGGAAGCTGGTGTAGTCACTTTGGAAAACAGCCAGGCAGTTCCTGCAAAAGATGCACATGGAATTGCTGTATGATTTGGTAAGTCCACTCCCAAGTATAGACTCAAGAGAAACAAAAAGTAAGTGTCCACATCAAAACTTATATATGAATATTCATGAACAGTATTGATGAGAACTCCAAGTTGAAACTACTTGAATGTCATATGAGTCAACAAACAATTCATATGGATGGATATATGTGATATATTTATGTGATGGGATATGATTTGACCATCAAAAAAGTAGTGATAAAGACTACAGCATGGATGGGTCAAGTGAGCATTGTACTGGGCAAAAAAGCCATTGATATGAAAGTCTACAATGACTTTTTCCCCTTGCCACATCAGTGAGCAAGTTTCCAGAGCCCTGTCCTCAGCCTCTCAAGAGAACCCAGTTCTATGGTCTCTGGCCTATAACTCTGATATTGTCAGCTTCTCTTGGCTCTTCACTCTGTTCCCAGCCACTTGTAGTTTATCTAACATTTACTTGGTTTTTCCTTTTCCCTTTCTCTCTACCTTAGCTCACTCTCTCAACTTCTTTAGTCTTACTAATGATGTTATTTTCACCTAGCTACCCAATCTTGACAGTTATACTGTACCTTTAAGTATTCTATCTTAGCACATGCCATCTTCTCATATTGCACAATAACTGTGTCCTCTATGTCTTCCTACTGTTGTGTTTACTCATTTTTCCTCCCCATTATGTCTCTCTTCTGTAGCTCAGCTCTCATAGCCTTCTTACTGACCATTACCATTCTATAGTAGCTAACTACAAAATAGGAATTTGATAGTCCCTTATCACCCCTGACCTCCAGCCAGGACCCTCCATGCCACAACCAGATACGCTCGGTGCTGCCCATGGGTCCCCACTCCGGCTTTTTTTCTGCTGGTCTTAAGAGGTAAATATTGAACTTTCAGAAATTCTGAACATCAATGAATGAATTGAGAAATCCTAGAAATAGTGCTTAAATTCTGTTTTTATTATCAAGCAAAAGAAAGGCAAGTGGGGAAGGGGCAAAGGGAGGAAGAGCCTACTTGGGGTCTGTCGTGTGGGCTCTAAAGGCAAGTGCTGCTCTGGGAGACTGCTAAATGGTTAGAGGTGCTCACTTGCAAAGCCTGTTGGCCCCCAGGTATACATAAATCCAGATGCACAGATTGGGGGTGTGTCTGGGAGTTATTTGCCCTGACACAGGAGTCCGTAGTGCATCCATGCACTCTCTCTTTCAAACTTTAAATAAATAAACACCCTTTAAAAAACAAGGGCACCTGATAATGACATGATGTGTAGTTTCAATAACAGCATCGCTTGCTTCAGGATTATCTAATGCCTTCTCCAGACCCTGTCTTCTAAGCTTGCCTCCCTATGTCCTTAAACCAGGATCCATTGTCTGCTTCTCTGGACCCTGTCTTCTAAGCCTGCTGCCCTATGTCCTTAAACCAGGACTCACTTTCTAATAGAGGAGAATGTATGATAAAAGTTATCTGTGGTCAAGAAGTCCTATTAGCCTCTTGAACTATTCTATTACCTTAAGTATCAAAATAGTTTGCTCAGGACCTCAGCATCAGTTATGCAATTTTGTACTGTGCAAGTGGGGGATTTGTCACATAGTCTACTGATCTAGTAAAAACACACTTGAATTCAGGAGGCCTTCAGGAGGGGATGGTGCAATGGGTGGGAAGAGGATAACATTGCAAGGTGATTCATTTTATAAGAGGAGACACTTATAGCTCAAGAACTTTCCTACTGGGAATCCATAGTGTTTTTCTCCTGCCTTTGGCTCTCAGAATTCTCAAGCAGTCTGTTTTCCCACCTGCATTTGTAGCCCTGCAGGGAATAACTGGGAGAAAATGCATTTTATTTGAATAGAAATGAAATAGGCGAACACCGTACTGTGATTTGACTCTAAATCTGCTATAGCAGATGGATAGATGGAGTCAATCTACAGTGTGCTGGGACTGCAGGGTATGTGTGGATAGATGGATGTGTATGGATAGATATGTGTGAACACACGGGTGTGAATGGATAGATGGATTTTTATGGCTATGGATATAGATAAGTGTGGATAGTGGATATGTATGGGTAGATGGGTCTATGGATAGATGGATATGTGTGGAAAGATGGAAGTAATTTATAGTATGCTGTGACTTTAGAGAGAAAACGAAGGCATGCCAGGCTTTCAAAATGAGCTTTGACCAAAGGCCTGACACAGACCTCTATGACTGTCATGCCTTCCACCCCCAAACAGTTGGATCCAGAACCACTGGGAAAGAGTAGTTTTTACCCACTGTTCACGGGCAGGGCCGACTCCCACAGGGTTTCTCAGTCAAGGAGCGCTCTTTCCATTTTCGCACCAGGTCCACGGGAACAAGTGCTGCCAAATGGGGACCTTCCTGTGCAGTTAACCCTTCATGCTTCCTGAAAACATGAACAAGTCCCTCTTTCATTAGTGAGAATGTTGAATGGATGTTTTTTGATACTTAAAAACACTGCAGTGGTTTTCTGTTTCTAAAAAAGACAGGTTGATAACTTTTCCATATGGTACTTTTCTGCAATGATTGTTAGTGGCTTGGCAATTTTTAATATTAAATTCCTTATAGTAAGCAGAATTGTATCCAGTTTTAAAGCCCTAAAAATACTACATTTTCAGAAAAATTGTTATTTATTTTCTCTTTATTCATATTGAAAAGATATTGGTGGCAACTGCTGTGGTCTGAATGTTGATGTCTCGTCCAATATTTTTATTTTTTATGTTAAATGTAATAATAGAAGTTGGTATAGTGCTATAAGGCAGTAATCTCAGCACTTGAGAGGCACAAGAGGAAGATCAGGAGTTCAAGGCCAACCTTGGCTGAATGAGACCTTGTTTCAAAAAACAATCAGACAAAAATACAGTAATTGCACATATAAATAGGGTGCAGTGTAATTTTGAACTTTAAGTTGAAATCCTCTCTTACAAGGAGGTGCCTGTAGGTACCTTTTGAGTGGAGGGCATGTAAATGGGCTGAATGGGGTTGTACCAGAGGACATACCTGGCACCTTCCATGAGTGTGAAGGGACATCTATGAACCTAGAAGTGAACCTTCAGCAGAGACCCCATGGGCACCCAAACCCTCATCCTGGAGCCTCCAGAATGGTGAGGAATAACGTTCTGTTCTTCAGAAGCCAGCTGCTCTACGGTGTTTTGTACACAAACACCCTTCACAGCTGAGCCATCTCTCCAGCCCAACGGTGTTTTGTTATGGCAGCCGGGAGAGACTAAGGAGTCCCCCATCCTGCAGCTCTCTCATTCCTATGCCTGTGGCTTGAGGCTCTTGAGAGATGGGTGTGGACTCCCAGGAGGCTAGCAAGCCTCCTGCTCATGGTTCCGTGTCACACTGCCTCAAGTTGCCCCTTCCAATCCAGTGGCATTCTGTGTGTCAGTGTTGCTAGGGCAAAGGCCCAGGATAGAAACCTTTCTTCCACACAGAAATGGCTCTCACACCACAGACTCTCTTCTCTCTGCCCAACAACAGGCTGTCTCACACAACTGAAAATTTCAAAATGTCTTTTCCTAAAAATACCGACAAAGACTTGCAAAAACCCCTTAGTATACTTATCTTTGCCCAGGCAGTGGTATTTGCTGCAGAGGAAATCACATTCAGGCACGCAATAAAAATGGGGAAGATGCGGGCTGGAGAGATGGCTCAGTGGTTAAGGCACTTGCCTAAGGCCCTGGGTTCAATTCCCCAGGACCCACATAAGCCAGACACACAAGGTGGTGGCCCTGGTGCATTCTCTCTCTCTCTCTCTCTCTCTCTCTCTCTCTCTCTCTCTCTCTCTCCTTGAAAATGAATAAATAAAAAAAATGGGGAAGATGGTTCTACAACTGGCATGAGCTCTGGAGAGAACCCATAGGTATGTGATGTCTGTCATGGAGGTACATCTCAGCCTGAGAGTCACAGAACTTTTGACATTGTGCACAACCCACCCATTGGAGCCGTGAATTCTTGTTTGAAAAAGACTGAATTTAGACAGGTCAAGCTTAGATTATCCCGAGGTTAAAGAAAAATAAATGGGCAGACTTTTTTGGGTTCAACCTTTTTGTAGTCCTTCATATTTGCAATTTTTCTTTCCTACTTGCCTCTAAATAATTTTCAACTTTGAGCAGTATTAGTGGATTTTTATAGGTGATATAACCAAATACCTGGCACAAACAGTTTAAAGACAGAAATTATTTATTTTGCTCAAGGTTTCAGAGGAGTCAGTCCACCATGCAGAAACAGCAAAGGAGAACAGCTCACTTTATGGCAGAAAAGGAAGGAGAGGGAGAGAGGTGAGGAGAGAGAGAGAAAGAGAGAGAGAGAGAGAGAGAAAGAAAGAAAGAAAGAAAGAAAGAAAGAAAGAAAGGGAATATGCCTATGATCAGCTGCATTTTTCTTTTTCTTTTCTTTTCTCTGGATATCTGTTGCAGTCAGCTTTCTAGTTGCTGCGCAGAGAGAACCCAAGCAAAAGCGGCTTATGGAGGAATGGGTTTATTTGGCTTACGGACTCGAGGGGAGACTCCATCCTGGCAGGGAAACCGATGGCATGAGCAGAGGGTGGACATCACCTCCGCCACAGCACTGCAAACGGCGGCAGGAAGGTGTGCCAAAGACTGGCAAGGGGAAGCTGGCTTATAACCCCCATAAGCCCACCCCCAACAACACAGCTTCATCGAGGTTGTAAAACCCAAACTGCCATCAGCTGAGGATCAATCTATCAGAACACATTCATTTGTTTGTGGGGGACGCCTGATCAAACCATGACAATATCACCAGCCACATTCAGGGTGAGGCTTCCCTCTTTGGTGAATCCTTTCTAGAAACACCCTCAGAGACACAGAAGCACTTCTCCCCAATCTCTTAGGGGGCCCAAACCTGGGCCAAGTTGACATTGAATATGAACCACAACAACAGCAGAGGCAACATGCTGTTTCTTCGAGGTCTTGGTTCCATTTATTTCCATCAGATGCTCCAGTGTTATAACGTAGTGACCAGGTTATGGAAGGACTTCCATGGGCACTGAGAGGCCAAGGAAGATTATCTTGGGGACGAGCAAGCTGTCACTGGCAGCATTGGTCTGGGGTTTCGGTTTAGGTAATAGACTCACCATGGCCATTTTCCTTCTTTTTAAGAAAAATTTAAATGAGGGATGTAGCATTCCTTCAGAATTATTGGGAATGGTGAGAACAGCTCTCCAATAAGCTGAAGAGAGGTCCAAAATCCTGTCATGGTCACACTGCTAGCAAAGCCGTTGCTTCAACTCTGGTCCAGAACTATTTGGCCTTTGATCTCAGCGGCAGTGGGGTATGTGAGGGCGCACCTTCTCTGCACATTGCTCAGCTTTGATTGCATCTAAGTCCTCATCTTGTTCTGAATCCTACTTGCCCAGAACTCTGGGAAATAGAAGCTTGAGTGTCCTATCTTCGTCCATTCTGGAAGGCACATGAGAGTGGGATGGGAATGGAGGTCAAAGAAGATACAGCAGTTACCACCTTCGAAACAGGCTCAGAGCAGCACCAGGTGTAGAGGAGGGTGGAGGGCAGTCAATGAAGAACTTTTGCTGGGCTAATGAAACACATCTTTATCCAAATTTAATAGCACATTGCTCCTGGTTTATAGTCCAGCGTGAGCCGGCTGGTGGAGAAGCTTGGATTGGGTTTTTGGTCATATCATGAAGAAGTCTAAGTAGCACAGCCCCTATCTGGCCACTTAGAAGCCCTCCAGGACCATGCAGAGCTGAAAATGCTATCACAAGCTGGGTCCTTGTCCCAAACAAGGGGTTCAGAGGCCTCTGCAGTGCCCCCTTCCCAACTACTCTTCCTCCTCCTCTGTGCCAGGTCTTATCCTGATGACCTTCCCTCTTAGAAAGTGGCTGGTGCTCCGACTCTGAGCTAAAGCCTTACCTGCACCTCCTCTGTGTCTGAGGTGAAATGTGTAAGCCTAGACCGAGTTCCATGAATAGTTTGAAAAAGCCATCTTGTGACATTACCCCTTTCTTTCCTATTTTGTCTTTTTAGAAAATCACCAGGTTTAGAAAGAAATATGGATGTATTTAAAAGAGGCAAGCAGTAGCAATGGCTGCTGTGTTTTTATTCTGCTTTTAAAATCTGCATGCATAATCACCCTATGGCTTAAGTATTCTCAATGTATACAGAGGAACACAAAGAGGAAGTTGAAGCTCACAGATGTTAAATGATTTATAGGAAGTCACACAGCAACTCCAGAGTTCAACCCAGGTCTTGTGATCCTGAAGTGTAAGGTTCTCCCCCCACATTTAGATATGGGATAATTACAGAAGCAAGTAGAGGGTTTGATATTGGGTGATGGATGTGTGTGTGTACTTATGCAGATTTTATGAATTGTATATCATGTATGTGTGATAAGCCAATGACAGGGCATGGCAGAAGGATATTGCATTTTCACTGGATATCTTACAACTTGGCAAGTTATGCTGTCAATTTCCCATTGTTCTACCTAGCAAAGCAGTGGCAGCTGGAGGGAATCAGGCCAGAACTGTGCATGTGCTTTTTATGTGCCACACAGGGTTGGTTGGCAAGATATTTATGGAGAACCAGTGTTCCATGGAGCTAGCAAAGGCTGATCAGCACATGGCCAGGTCAGATGCTATAACACACCTTTCTGGAAGAATGAATAGTATATGGCTTTGCCAACCAACCTTCACTCTACACTGCCATTCTGTCTGTCATCAAGGAATGAACATAGCAACTGTGTGGATCCAGCTGGCCATGTCAGAAGCAGCCTCATGAGGCTGAGGGAGATGTAGATCCTTTAGCCAGAGGCAGTGGAACAGGGACGTGGGGAAGCAGTCACCATACAGAGTTCAGAGCTCTGTCATTCCTGAGGCCTCCCGTACGCCTCTTTCCAAATAACTCCTGCTTTTGCGGTGCTTCTACTCATTGAGATGTGGGCAGTGACAACAACATGATGACACCTGCCCCATGCACAGGTCTCCATCAAACTGCCATTTTGACTGGCACTACAATGAATGCAGGCAAACCAAGTGGGCTGACAGCTGCCTTTCTGCTGCTGAGTAGTCTATACTATATTGCTGTGACAGTGGTGTATTCAAACCACATTATATTAATGGGAGAGAGCAAGAATCAGTGCAAATTGTGAGCTACATGCTTCTCCATAGCTTCACTTCCAATTCATTAATCTCAGCTCTGATCTTAATTATTTCTTTTCACCTTGAGCTCTTAGGGTTGGATTGTCCTACTTTTTCCAATGCCTTTAGGTGGGTGGCTAGGTGATTAATGCCAGATCTCTCTGTCCTTGTTATGAAGGCATTTAGTGCTATGAATTTTCCCCTTAAGACTGCCTTCATTGTGTCCCATAGGTTTTGGTATGTTGTGTTTTCATTACCATTTACTTTTAGAAAATTTTCAATTTCCTTTCTGATTTCTTCAAGGACCCATTTGTTGTTTAACAGCATACTGTTCAGTCACCAATAGTTGGTGTAATTTCTGCTGCTCAGCCCATTGTTAATTTCTAACTTTAATCCATTGTGGTCTGATATGATGCAGGTGGCTGCGTCAATATTCTTGAATTTGTTGAGGCATATTTATATTCTAATATGTGGTCTATTTTGGAGAAGGTTCCATGGGCTCCTGAGAGGAGTGTATATTCTGTGTCCTTGGGATGGAATGTTCTGTATATTCCATCTGTTAGTCTAGTTGATCTACGGTGTTATTAGGCTCCATTATTTCTCTGCTCACCTGCTGATTTTCTGTTTGGATGATCTGTTTAGAGATGAGAGTGGTGCATTAAAGCTTCCTACTATGATGGAATTAGAGTCTATTTCTGTTTTGTTTTTGAGTAAATTTTGCTTTATGAAATATGGTGCAACTTTATTTGGTGTATATATATTTATGATAATAATATCTTCTTGTTGGATTGTTCCCTTGATGAATAAGAAGTGACCTTCATTATCCTTTTTAATTAATTTTGGTTTAAAGTCTGTTTTGTCAGATTTTATGTAGCAAAACCCACTTGCTTTTTATTTCCAGTTGTTTAGAAAATCATTTTCCATCCTTTTACCCCAAGGAAATTTCTATCTTTATATGTGAGGTGTGTTTCTTGAAGGCAGTAGATGGCAGGGTCCATTTTTCTGATCCACCCTGCTAATCTGTTTCTTTTTATAGGAGAATTAAGTCCATTTATATTCAGAGGTATATCTGTGAGGTTTGCTTTAAGCCCTTCCATGGTGGAGGGTTTATGGGGGTTGATGCCTCACCTGTTCTTTTTTTTAAGAGTTGTAAATGTACATTTAGAAAAATAACAAACATGTAAAAATAAACTATGAATGCTCAAAACAAAAGCTAAGCTCAAAAAAAGTAAAAACAAAAAAGCAAAAATATTAAAAACAAGCAAATCCTGGAACAGATATTGTACAAGTTCAGAAAGGTGTTATTACATTTGGGAAACTGTGTTCAGGAATTATTTAGCATCATTTCTGAATGCTTGCAATACGACCACATCATGAAGGGGTTTCTTCCTAGTATAAAAAAGTAAACATGACTTTACATTGAAGCATATCAATTTGAAAGCATTGAATAAATTTAACTTATTTTGAAAGGATTCAACAAATTGGTGACGAGCAAGGAACATTTGAAGGATGTGCTATCCCTACAGAAAAGAGACAGTTTTAAAAAAGCATGTGCACATTCCAGTTAATGAGCCAATGTCAAGACCATGAGCAGTAATAAAGAATTACAATGCTCTTTCATAAAAAAAAGAAGGTAAACTTGTGCACTAAGAGCTCTTGATCCTGGAACCACCTGCACGTGAGTGTCGCTACCATGGACCCAGTGGCTTCCTGACTCACTATCAGGTTCTTTCAAACCAGGTCCACTTTCCCTTCCGGTGAGGTGATGTACTCCAGGAGCTTCTCACCTTCACATAAGCAGTGTGGTGGCCGCCTCTCATCGATCCACTGTGCTCCACTTTGCCATAGAGGCCGTAGAGAACTTTATCTCCCACGCAGAACAGAACGGTGCTAAATCAAGCGTGAGTGGAAAATCCACATGTCTGTTAACTTTATGGAGACTCAAGCCAGCCTGATGGAATCTTTTTTTTTAAATATATATTTATTGTCCATAATGAGTTACATTATTTAGTGGGAATCTTTTGAGATGGAGAATTAACATAGGCGGAACAGCAGAAATGAGCAACCGCTTCCTGGCATTAGTATAAACTCCTACTTTCTTTTCTGAAGAACTGGCTTCCTTTGGGTACTTCTGTTCCTTTTCAGTGCAGTTCTCACAGAGCAGCTTAGTAATTCCATGGATGTAAACTGGCAGAGGCAGGCCTGAGCTGAGCCTCTTTAGAAGCAGTGACAGAGCTCTGCGAAAAAGACTGAAAAGCATTTTGGGCACTGGGAAACCTCCTATGCTTTCCCTCCGAAAAACATAAATTATTTGGACTATTTAGCGGTTGGTTTTCCTTGCTAAAATCTCTATCTCCAAGTACAGTGCTGCTCAAACAAAGATCAGAGACGGCTGGCGCCATTCCCTCGTCTCCACTGTGTCTCCTTAGTGTGTGGCAGTTCACTTGGCGATGGGAGGTGAAGGTGCCCCTCTGGTCCCCTCAGGAATCACCCCCAGACCTGAGCAGCACGGCCTTCTGGAAGCCTCACTGTCCTCATCAACTCTGCTTTCCAACGGCTTTCGTTCAGCCATGCCTCGGTACTCACGATGCTGGAAAACCGGCTCACTTCAAGGCTTTCGTTTTTCTGATAAATAACAGTTTTCTCTTCTCCAGATGATAGTTTTCTTATATGTTTTCTGCCATGCATTAGTTGATTCTCTTCCTTAGATGGGGAGAGCTTCCTTGCAACTCTGGGCTGGTGGGTATTCTCTAGAGTAAGAGCAACTCGGGAGCCAAGATCTGCCTCCTGTAAGCTTCTGTATTTATTTACCTTCCCCAGAAGTACAGGTTTTGAAACCCTTTCTTCTATTCTATAATAGAAGTGAAAAATCAGTGAAGGGATCTTTCATGGCGGAGATGTTAGTACATTCTTCACACATGACTGTGCTAGTTAATTCACCAATAAAGATCTGATCTATGAAGTTCATTTTCATACCTTCTTTTCCATAGGCTTTGATTTTTTTCTAGTTTCATCATCAGCAGTTTTAGTAGTTGGGTTGTTAAATGCTTTTAGAATGCTGGCTTGGATTCTTTTTGTTTCTTCAGTCCTCACTGCATCCAACAAATAATGAAGAAGCTCCTGACTGTCCTGCGGTTGGAAGCCTTTAAATTGAGGTGCCTTCCGACAAAGCTGGTTGAAAAGAACTTTAGGAGAAAGTGGTCCCTTTTCAGTGTCCTTCATGCTATGAAGAAACAGGAACAAGGCTGAGGTCAGTGGTCCAGGGTTTGAGAGTTCCACCACTAGTGGATCCAGCTGAGACTCCGAAGAAAGAGAAATCTTGAATTTTGTGCCATCGTCTTTTATCTCATTCATCAGTTCAGTAAGAATGGAAGTCTGTGCCAAGTTCTGAATGACTGCATTAAAAAAAACATGTATTTCCTAAATTTCTAATTCCTTTTACAGAGGACACACTGCTGCTTTTTCTTCCCTTCTTTATTTCACCTGTTTCACATTTTTCTTCACAGAGTTTTATGATCCTAGAAAATGCTCCATATAACCCGTGCGCTCAGAATAATTATAATACAATGGGATTCTGTTTTGCAATTCTTAAAATGCTTCAGTGAGTGCTGGTCCTCTGAGTTTTCACCACATCCCTGAAAGCCACACTTGAGGCAAAACCAAACGTCCGAAGGAAGTACTGGCTGTCCATCCTAGGATCTTCTTTCTTTCAAACATTCTGAACAAGCTGACCATACATTCTCACCTATTGTTTTCTTTGATTCACACTGATGGCATGATTTACATGTTGGCAGCTTAAGCCTACTGCAATGTCATCTGAAGAATCTTCATCAGGAGGCACTGATGGTCTCTTAATTCTTCTGCCTTTCTCAGGTAAATCTTTCGATGGCTCTTTTACCTGCATCTGTTATTTCCCTGGTCCACCCCACTTGTTCTTATTAGCACAATAATTTTGATTACCTTGCTTGCCCTCTATTAGATTACTGATGTAGGTTGCTTATTTCTTCTGTATGGAATATCTCCCATAGTATCCTCTGTAAAATTGGCTTTGTGTTCATATAATTGTAGAGCTGGATTTTCTCATGAAATACTTTCCATTCTCCATCTATTATGAGGGATAGCTTTGCTGGGTACAGGAGTCTAGGTTGGAAGCCATAATTCTTCAGGCCTAGAAGAGCATTGTTCCAAGCCCTTCTGGCCTTCATGGCTTCTAACTAGAAGTCTGAGGTATGTCGGATGAGTTTTCCTTTATAAGTGATGAGTTGTTTTTCTCTTGCTGCCTTGAGCACTCTTTACTTTCTATGTTTAGGATTTTAACTAAGATATGTCTTGGAAAGTTCATTATTTGGTTCTGTCTGTTTGAAGTTCTATGGGCTTCTTGTATCTGGAATGGCCTTTCTCTTGTAAGATAAGGAAATTTTTCTTGTATAATTTTGCTGATTATATTTTCAATACCTTTAGCCTCAGTTTCTTCTTCCTCTGGAATTCCCATGATCCTGAAATTTGAGCTACTTAGGGTATCCCATAGATCCCTCATATTTTGTTCACATGATTTTTTTGAATTTATTGAATCCTATTGAATCCTTATTAATTTCTTCTGCCTTATCTTCGAGGTCTGAGAATTTGTCCTCCAGGTTATCAACTCTAAGACTGAATGATTTAAAAAGGTTTTTAAAACCTCTGCTTGATTTTTTTTGGTGTCTGTCATATTTTTCTTCATAGTATCCATTTCTGTGGTGAGTTCCAATTTCCAACCTAGTTTTATTTCTGCTAATGTTTCCTGGAATTTGGTCTTGAGTTGTTTAAGTCCTTATTAAATTGAATCAGCTGATTATCTAACTCTTTCCATAGTTGGTTCACCTTCAATTAGTTTAATGTGCTTTAGAAGTCAGTCTGATTTTTCTCCATTAAGTTCAGTCTGATGTGTATGTTTGTGTTGCTGAGTTTCATGACATTTATAGCTTTTTTTTTGACAGTTTACATTTCAGCCATCATCCTGGTCATGATCTCATTGCAGTTATGACTAGGAGTTATTTCTTTTTTTTTCTTTTTTATTGTCCATAATGAGTTACATTGTTTAGTGGGCCAACAATGAGTTGTTATCCTCAATTCCCCATTGCCCCCCTTCCCCATCCCCAGTCAGCTGGATATCCTCCTCCGGGGGCCGTCTGGATCAGTCTTTGTGGTAGGGGACCATGGATAGCCTAGTATTCAGCCGGGTTCTCATGACCCAAGTGTGTTGTTACTGAGGGTTGCCAAGTCTCTGATATTGTGAGAGCCCACCACGGCTCTCACAATCTTTCCACCTTCTCTTCCGCTCAGTTCCCGGAGTCGTGGTGGGTGAGTATTAAGGCTGCTTTAATGTTGTGAGCTTAGGGGTTTTTGTGTCGAGATTCGTTGGTTTCTGACTCACTGGCTTATCCTTTGTTGATTGAATGGCTATGACTGTGGGTCCCTTGTTCATCCAATCATTCTCCACGGGGTTCCATATGGATCCTCCACCATATGACTGTGGTGGCTCATCTCTTGCCAGGATCCCAGCTTTCTGCCTGCGGTCGGTTGGTAGGGTTATATGGGCCACAGCTCTCTCGCTGTATCCTGAAAAATACAAACACAATCTCCATTGGACAGTGAAATCAGTATCGGTTAACAAATATACACCATTCTGGATGACCTAGCTTCCATTATTAGTAGCCTCCCCATCAGTCGCTCGCATAGTGCATCTTTTCTTGGGAGCCCAAGAGTATGGGATCCGGTGCATGTCGCCCTGAATCCCCAGTTCCAATCAAGGGTTCCCCCTCACTGAGTGGAATATTTGGCTGAATTTAATAGCTATTGATTGTCTCCCCCAGGCCCAGGCTCCTCCATTGCACAAGTGCTCCTTTCTTGGTTTACTTTTCTCTCCCAGTAGGAAGTGTGGTCAGCCTACTCATGGCCGCAGACTGTGTTTCATGCCAGTGGTCTGTTTACTCCAGCTGTCGTTGTTCAGCTTCCCCTGGCAGCTTGTGCAGTGCCTTCCAGCACTGTACTAACTGCCATCTGGGGGCTGGTTACCATTCCAGACCTCAAAGGGTCTCTCGATGCTGAACGATAGTACTCTGTGGTTTCTTTAGCAACAGGGTTTTGCCTCAGGCCTGGGGAGGGCGTTCAAGAGCCTTGACAGAATTCTGTCTTGTTTTTGGAACCTCATGGGTCACTTCGGTCAACGGTTCAGTGATGGAAGGAACCAGTGGCCAGGACCTGGGGCTGTCAGACTGCTCAATTGTTCACAGACTTAGACATTCTCCCCTACTACTCATGGCCCCTCTTACCAGTTGACGCCCACTACGTAGTCTTTAGTTTGCTCGTGAGGATTTTATGTTTTTGAACCTAATTTGATTTAGCCTCATGCTTGAGCCATTCCCCTCCCCCTTCCGTTATCCCTCATTCATAACCTCTCAGTTCTTTCTACTAGTCTGCATAAAGAAAACGGTTATCCTGGTTAAGGACCACATATGAGGGAGAGTATGTGGGGTTCCATTCTCTGTTCTTTTGAGTGTTCGCTTAGTAAGATCTGCTTGAAGCCAGACCATTTGCTAAATTTTGATATGTCATTTTTCCTTTCAGCTGAGTAAAATTCCATCGTGTAAATATACCACAGTTTCTCTGTCCATTCCTCCATTTGGGTTGATTCCAATTCTTGGCTGTTATGAATTGAGCTGCTATAAATATAGTTGTACAAAATTTTCTGCATCGAGATGTGGCATCTTGTCGGTAGATGCCTAGTAGAAGGATAGCTGGGTCCCTTGGTAGTTCTATGTCCATTCTCTTCAAGAGTCTCCACACTGCTTTCCATAGCGGTTGAACAAGTTTGCAATCCCAACAGCAGTGAATGAGGGTTCCTTTTTCCCCGCATCCTCGCCAGCAACGATTGTTGTCAGTTTTCTTTATGATTGCCATTCTGACAGGGGTGAGGTGGTATCTCATTGTGGTTTTGATTTCCATTTCCCTGATGCTTAAGGATGCTGAGCACTTTCTTAAATGAGTCAAGGCCATTTGTGTTTCCTCCTCTGTGAATTCTCTGTTGAGATCAGTAGCCTATTTTGTGAGGGGGCATTTTGGGTTTTTGTTATTAATTTTTTTGAGCTTTCTGTAAGTTTTGGAAATTAGGCCTCTGTCTGAATTGTAGCTGGTGAAAATCATTTCCCAATTTGAAGGGGGTCTATTGGCTCTGAGTATGGTTTGTTTGTCTGTACAGAAGCTTTTGAGCCTGATCAGGTCCCATTGGTTAAGTGATTGTCGTATTTCCTGGGCTGCTGGAGATTTGCTCAGGAAATTTTTTCCTACTCCTATTTCATGTAGAGTTCCTCCTATTTTTTCTTCCAGGGTATTCAGGGTTACCGGATTTATATTAAGGTCTCTGATCCGTTTGGAGTTGATTTTTGCGTATGGTGAAAGGAGTGGGTCTATTTTCATTTTTTTTACACGTGTTTATACAATTCATCCAGCACCATTTGTTGAAGATGTTATCTTTGACCCAGCATACATTGTTGGCCCCCTTGTCAAAGGCCAAATAACTGAAGTTACTTCCATTT
>PVHP010006315.1:0-61080 GCA_004024765.1 Zapus hudsonius | reverse complement strand
CCAACTTGTTAATCCAGGGGGGATCAAAGCATTCAGGCCCCTTACTTCAAAGAGTCCACATTCTTCCTGTTGTTCTAATGCAGACCAGCTGGCCCAATCTCAATGGTTTTTCATCTCTCAAACAATTGCAGGTGAACGGGCAGCAGTTTCGACCCAAAGATCTTCTTTCTGTGCCATCTCCATCTGCTCACACCAGTCCGTCTTTACGTAAAACAACCCTGCAAAGCTTCCCAGGACTCAGGCAGGCAGAACACAGTAAGCCTCTCACGCAAACTGCTTCTGGCACAGTCCTGACCAAGTTCTTTCTCACCCTTGTAAGCCAAACCTCACAGTCCATAGTTCTCATTACATTCAGGTCTTTCAACTCTCACCAGAATGATCCAATACGCTGTACTTACAGCACTGCAAGGCACCTCTTAGGACAAGCTTTCCAATCTGTCCACATTCCTTCTGCAGATAACTTCCAAAAGCCCAAAGCCACAAGATCAGGGTTCTAGCAGCAACAGATGACCCCACATCCTGGTACCAAAACTGTTGCAGTCAGCTTTCTAGTTGCTGCACAGGAAAAACCCAAGCAAAAGCGGCTTGTGGAGGAATGGGTTTATTAGGCTTACGGACTCGAGGGGAGACTCCATTCTGGCAGGGAAAACGATGGCATGAGCAGAGGGGTGGAAATCACCTCTGCCACAGCACTGCAAACAGCGGCAGGAAGGTGTGCCAAATACTGGCAAGGGGAAGCTGGCTTATAACCCCATAAGCCTGCCCCTGACAACACAGCTTCATCGAGGTTGTAAAACCCAAACTGCCATCAGCTGAGGATCGATCTATCAGAACACATTCAATTGTTTGTGGGGGACACATGTATCAAACCATGACAATCCGATCGATCTATCAGAACACATTCAATTGTTTGTGGGGGACACCTGTATCAAACCATGACAGTCTGCCCCTGGCCCCCACAAACTAATAATCATTCAAGATATAAACACAATATGTTCAGCTCAACTCTTAAGTCCCCACAGCTTTCAACTGAGCCATAATACAAAAATAAACCCATAATGGCACAGAACATTCACAATGCAAAACATGAGGCACAGCAAAAACAGATTGACCAATATATATATATATATATATATATATATATATATATATATATATATATATATATATATATATATATATATATATTGGTTTGAATGAAAAATGCCTCCCATAGTCTTGTGCATTTGAACACTTGGTCCCCAGCTGGTGGCGCTGTTTGGGAAGATTATGGAACCTTTAGGATATAGAGCCTGATGGAGGAAATGGGTTCCTGGGGGAAGGTCTTCCCCGCCAGGATGGAATGTATGAAACTGTGAATCAAAATGAACCCTTACCTTCCTAAAGCTGCTTTCTTGCCAGGTATTTGATAGCAACAAGTAAAGTAACTCAACCAACATTTAATTTTACAATTTTAAAAAATACAAACAAATTTTCATACCAATAAGAGGGATTGCTCGTTTCTCTTCACATAAAGATTTAAATGTTGGCTGGACATCTGATAGGACAGGATGTAGACCATCTTCAGTGGTTTTCAGAGTGAGTCAAGATTTTAATTTTGTGATCATCAATGGAAGAGGACCATTTCACATAAACACAGTGCCAAACAGCAGAAGTTATGTTTGGAGCTACTTTAGAAACTGTGGGAAATTCTGCCATCATCCCAAGACAAAATTCATTGAATGATTTTAATGCCATTCAAAAAAAAAAAAGGCAACTTAAATAGTACTTTTAAAAATCAAACTGTCTAACACAATACAATTCAAAGATAAACTAGTTTGATGATCACATGCTAAGGAATGACAGTAAGAAAATAGAAGAAGTGGGCTGGAGAGATGGCTCAGCGGTTAAGATGTTTGCCTGCAAAGCAGAAGGACCTGAGTTTGATTCCCCAGTGCCCACATAAAGCCAGATGCACAAGGTGGCGCATGTGTCTGGAGTTCATTTCCAGTGGTTGGAGACCCTGGCATGTCCATTCTCTCTCTCTCTCTCTCTCTCTCTCTCTCTCTCTCTCTCTCTCTCTCTCTCTCTGTCTGCCTTTCTCACACCCACTCTCTCAGATAAAGACATAAAATATTTAAAAAAGAAAATATAAGAAGTGTTTGTTTTCCCCAATTATTCCATTATGTTCTTGCAAGACCTGAAAATTTGCATGTGCTGCAAAATCACCCCGATTCCTAACAGAGTGGTCTCCAATCTGACCCCAAGGGTTCCAGTCAGTGCTCCTTGGCTTTGCCACATCATACATGACGTTATGAGCTGTATGAATGGCACACAATGCAAGTTGAGAATGAAGACCGCAGAGAAGCCGGGAGATACAACCCTGGCAAATACTTTCAGAAGCAGCTTGCATTCATCACGTGCTTGATTTCCAATCTTGGTCACTGTCTGCTCATAAATGTTTTATTATTGCAAAAATTTCCCCCTACCTCCTCATTCAGTGATGTGAGGTCATGACCCAGAGTTTAGATAGAACCACGGTTCTAATGGTGCTGGCCTCCCTGGTTCAGCACTGTCCATCAGAGCTCTCTGCTTTCAGTGAAGGGACTGTTTTGGCATCTGCACTCCTCTACACAGCCAGCAGCTCTGTGTGGATGCTGATTGTGTGAACCATGGTGCACGAGACTGAGGAAGTTCATATTTTATTCAGTCAGCTTAGATTTAAATAGATAAGGGCCTAATACTAACCAATCACTGTGGCTTTAGAGTCTTACACCAGTCCAATTCAAATTTTGCTATTTTTACCTAAAAGTTACTTAATCTATAGAGGAATCTCTTGAAAAGAAAAAAAGCAAGGACAGTGAATAAAATGCTCACTGCTCAGACAAGAGCACTCACAATTCCATCCTTAGATTCCACATAAAAAGCTGGAAGTCATAGAGGACTTCTGTAATCCCAGAAGAGGCAGAGATGGGAGAATTTCCTGGAATCTCTCAGCAGGCACATAAATGTGGCAAAAAGAATAACAAGAAAGGGGGCTGGAGAAATTGCTCAGTGGTTAAGGCACTTGCCTCCAGTGCCAAAGACCCCAGGTTCAATTCCCCAGGACCCACATAAGCCAGACCCACAAGGTGGTGGCCCTGGTGCTCTCTCTCTCTCTCTCTCTCTCTCTCTCTCTCTCTCTCTCTCTCTCTCTCTCTCTGCTTGAAAATGAATAAATAAAATTAAAAAAGAATAACAAGAAAGGGAGATCAAGAGAACCCCCAACCTCAAATGCAGCGGAATAGCAAAAATGGATCCAAAAGTAGTCCTCAGACCTCAACACACATGCTGAGCACATGCATACCAACACCCCCCACCCCCTACAAAAATAACTACATTTTTAAAAAATGGTAGAAATATTACCCATCTAACAGAGTGTGGGTGAGAATTAAAGGTAATGTGCCTTTGGGGAAAAAAAAGGTTTGAAAAAGGCCATTCTCTATCTACCAAGTTCCTGTGAACTTGAGCAGAAACTCCTCCAGAAATCCTTACCTGGTCTAAAACGTTGGCCCAAAGCCCCTTTCTAAGTGACCCTAATAAACCTGTATTTGGTTCATTTAATTCTCTCTCTGGGTTCTCACTCTGCCATTTACCATTCTATCCATTAATTCCTAAAATACAGCAAGGCAAAAAAAAAAAAAACTCTAGAAAAGCAGTGCTTTTGTTTTCTGTTGTTGTTGTTTTTTTTTTTTTTTGCTTTGTTTTGTTTTAGAAACTTTCAGTGAATCCCAGTAATCTCTCTGTTGTACGTAAGTCGTTCCTGCAATGTTTGCGAATGCTGGCCACCCTATGATAGGCACAAAATGACCAGCTCAGAAAGCACTGCCCTATAGTCTTGGCACACAGAGAGTTCTAAATCTGTTTATCAGTGGCAATCAAGCAACTCCCTGAAAACGAATTCGTGGAGAAGAAAACACACCAAGTAGAAATGCCATGCCTAGGGTAGAGGGGGAAAAAAAGGCCACAAGGGCATCTCAGAGCCCTGGCCTGGATTCCCTTACCCTTAAGATGATCAGCGGGCTTCCAATTCTCCAAATTGTCCTTCTCTGCTGAGATCCACAAGACACCAAACCTTCTCATCCAATCTACTTTGATACCCGGATGAACTATGGCGTTGCCAATGGCAACACTGTGACTGCATGCTTGGAGTCCTGTTATGCCCAATAAAATTAATACTGACTGCACCTCCATCGAGAACATGGTGCTCTGTGGGTTCAGACAGAACAAAGCCACAAAGCTAAATGCATACAGGGCCGTGTGCAAGCTTATAACTGCAGAGACTGGATCAGATTTCTGAGTTTCTTTCTGTCGATTTTGTGTTTTTATTTTTTTTCCAGAAAGTCATTCAAACATGGAAGAGAGTAATTAATTTTCCTAGGGTTCAAAGGAAGGTGTCTATTCTAATGTTGTAGTATAGAAATATACACATTATTTCCTAGAACAATAGAAAGCTATTATTTTGCTCAATATTCATGATACTTAGTTTCCGTATCTGCTAACCAGCAACCGCTGTACATGTTTAAGTTAAGCCCTATAGATAATGGGTTATATGTCCAGAGGAGATATATATTAGGACTCAGCATTCTATAGTCCAACCCCTAATTCTGAATCACATGGTCAAGGAATCTGAAAGTGAATCCTGGTCTCATAATTTAAGAAAAGACCTTCCCATGATATCTTTGGCAGTTTCCTTCTCATTGCTGGGACAAAGCGCCCAACCAGAAGCACTTTCTGGAAGAAAAGGGTTAATTTTAGCTTACAGTCTCTAGGGGACGTTTCATTATGGCAGTGAAATTATGGAAGGAGAATGAAATTGCTTTAGATCTTCGCATATCCGCAGAGAGGAAGCAGCAAGTGTGAGCTAGCTAGCCCAGACAAGCAGGGCTTGGACTATAAAATCCCAAAGCCTTCCCTCAGTGACACACCTCCTCCAGCAAGTCTCCACCTCCCAAAGTCTCGACTGGATGACTAGGATCAAGTAAGAGACTTAATCACAAACACATGAGGCTATGGGGGATATTTCACATTCAAACCACTATGACACCCAAACAATAGTTTCTCTATTTGACTGTCTTTCTCCCTCTGGACATCGCCTACTGGAATGAAATCCCAGCACTTTGGAGGTAGAGGCAAAAAGATTAAAAGTTCAAGGTCATCCTTGCCTATTTAAGGGGAGGGGGGATCCTGAGCTACCTGAGACCCAGTTTAAATAACGGAATAAATAGCTAATAAATGAATTTAAAAGATCTAACAAATTTGGTGATGCAAAATTTATGGTAATTTGATTCAGTAGTGATAGAAAACAATCTACATGGGAATTCTATTAATTAATAATGATTAATTAATCAATGATGCCTAGGTTCCAATGCCAGACTCACATTTAGTAAATCTGGGATATTTTCATAGTGTTAGGAAGTTTTTTAAAGTGTGTGGGTACATCGGCTGTCTTTTCTCTCCTTCCTCCTTCTTCTCTTTCCCTTCCTCCTTGTTTTCCCTTCTCGAGCACTCTCCTCTCTTCTCATCTTCTCTTTCCTCCCTTCCCCTCCCCTCCTCTTCTCTTCTCCTCTCCTCCCTCTCTCTCTCTTCTCCTCTCCTCCCTCTCTCTCTTCTCCTCCTCTTCCTCCTTCTTTTCTCTCTCTCCTCTCTCTCTGTCTCTCTCTGTTTCTCTCTCTTTTACTCTACACACACACACACACACACACACACAGATCATGCGTAGGAAAAGTTGGGCATGCTCATTTAATATTCCTGCATTTTAAAATGTTTATTTATTTATTTATTTATTTATTTATTTATTTATTTATTTGAGAGAGAAAGAGATGAGGGAGGAAAGAGAGGATGGGCACACCAGGGCTTCTAGCTAATCATGCCCACACTAGATACATGTGCCACTTTGAGCATCTGGCTTTATACAGCGCTGGAGAATCAAACCTAGGCTGCAGGCTTTGTAAGCAAGTACCTTTAACCACTGAGTCATCTGCCCAATTCCTCTTTCTCAATTTTTTCATAGGACCGTGTGCCACAGAGTGCTACAGAACACAGATCACTTGGCCATTACCACAAACCTATGAAGTAGGCTGGGAGGATTATTACAGTCTGTTTTTAAATATTTTTATTTATTTGCAAGCAGAGAGAGACAGACACACAGAGAGACAGACAGACAGACAGAGAAGATGGGTGTTTCAGGGCCTCCAGCCTCTGAAAGTAAACTTCAGATACATGTGCCACTTTATGCATTTGGCTTCATGTGAGTACTGGGAAATCGAATCTGGGTCTTTAGGCTTTGCAAGCAAGCACCTTAACTGTTGAGCCATATCTCCAGCCTTACAGTCTGTCTGATATCAGAAACAAATGTGAAGTTACAAGACCTGTCTTCAAGATGGTCCTAGAACCTGTCCAGTTCACAGACTAACCATCATGGATGCACAGAATCAGGGATTCTTCAAATCTGGCAGGAAGTAAGTAGAAGCCATTCTGAGACTTGGTAGCTGTGATCTTTAAAATGAAAAAATACCTGTGATATTTGGAGGTAAGAAGAATCCCTGTGAAACTACCCTTTGCTTGGGTACTTCTGAGTACTGTGTCCAGGAATAACCAAAGTAAAAGAAAATAATGTGAGCATATCATTAAATCTATATCCATGCTTCTTTTTTCATACTTTATTTATGAGAGACAGAGAGAGAGATGAAGATGGAGAGAAAGAGACAGAAACAGAGAGAGTATGAACTCCAGATGATGCACCGCTTTGTGCATCTGACTTTATGTGGATACTGGAGAATCCAACGTAGGCTCTCAGGCTTTGCAAGCAAGTGCCTTTAACTGCTGAGCAATCTCTCCAGGCCCTCACACTTCTTTTAAAGAGTCTCTCTATATATCCAAGGCTATCCTTGAATTCATGATTCTCCTCTTGGCCTCCTGAGTGTCACCATGACAGGCATTAACCATTTCATAGGGCTTCTTATTTCACAATCTTGACGATGGCCTGGGCTGGTATCTCTCCAGTCCTTCATTCATTTCCACAATACATTTATGAACTGGTTCTAACAAATCACTAAAAATTTAGTCTAATCGTCTGAAATGGGTCTGAGCAAGCTACATCCCAAATGGCAAATTGGTGGCTGCTTTTGAAAATAAAGTTTTATTGAAACATCCAATGATTTCTTTGCCTAGGACCTGCAGCTGTTTCCACACTGGAACAGCAGGGTTGACTAGTCATGACAGAGACCATATGGCACAAAAAGTTGGAATTATTTTCACCATTTGGCCTTTTACACAAAACATTCACCAACCTCTGACCCAGGCTAAGTATGGGTCCTTCACCTCCTCTGTTAGCACTGTGGTAATTCCTCAACCTTTTAATCTTCTGAGAACCATTAAAAGAGATTGGTAGATGCATTTGACAGTAACACTGTGTGGATACAGACAGAAATACCCAAGACTGATCTTTTCATAAGAATTTCAATTGAACCAGGACTTTAGTTCAGAGAAACTCAATATACTTTCACATTATCTCTTCCTTTCTGACAGTTTTTATTAGGAAAAAGAATTGAAGATAACCAATACATTAAAGACATCATTTCAATCACTGAAGATACCATCAGTTCCTTTGTGCTTTGTGCCTCTGTCAGTGTTTTGAGAATTAATTGATCATTTGTACATAGACTATACAATGCAATCTTAAAAGACTCGGTATTTGCCTTTTGGGAGTTTACAAAATCTAAGATAGGCAAGGATAACAGAGAAGGAATGTTCCCTAGAGTAGACACCAAACAAAGCTGTAGAGCAAGAACACTGAAATGTGTTCACCAAGGGCAAGTCCAGAGTTAACAGAAAAAAAATGAATAAATATGCATTCATGAAAGCAACTCAACTGTTTTAACAAATGCTTTAGATCACTTAATGGATGGTTTTCTAGAGATAATATTGCAGATCAAGGGACCTGAAAAGAGATTCTATGCATATGGCCGAATTACACTTAAAGGGACATATTAGATACAAGAATTAGGGCTGAAATTCACCCAAGAGGACCAGGAAGCAAAGGACAAAATCATTCTAGCACACAGCATTCAAAAGAAGGCCAGGTTCTGCATTTAGGATAGCAAAAAAAAATTGAGCATGAGAACCCCAGTGTGATAGTGCTAGCCTATTCCCAAAGCAGGTGTCATGTGATACTTGGATAGATGGAGAGAGAGAGAGAGAGAGAGAGAGAGAGAGAGAGAGAGAGAGAGAGAGAGAGAGAACGAACTACAGACTGATTGACTTCACACAACTCCTAAAATCCTTAGGCTCTCCAGGCTGGTGAGCGTCTCTTGTATGCCAATAAGATGGCTGGTTTCTGGAACTCTCTAGACTTCCAGGAAAGAAGCTCTGGTCAATGGCAAGACCAAGACATGATGGAAGGGTAGGGACTTTCAGTATCATGAACCAACCTCTGGGCAGGGGAAAACAGTGGAAACATAAGAATTACCCATAGCAAGTGATTTACTCAATTATGAAGCTACCAGGAAACCCAACAGAACAAGGCTTGGAGAGCTCCTGGGAGCTGATCACAGAAGTGCACAGAGAACTGCATGCCCAGAGAGGGCAAGGAATCTCTGTGCCCCTCTCCCCTACCACATCCTGCCATCTGGTCACCCATCAATATTCTTTATAACATCCTCTACAAGAAACAAGTGAATATATTTTCATGTGTTTCCTGAGTCGCTGTATCAACTCAATTAGACCCAAGGATTGGAGCTGAGGGAATACTGATGTATAATTGGCTGGTTTGGAGTGATGGTAATTTACCTATGTACTTGCAGCTCATATAACAAGTTGGTGAAGTCTTGTAGGAATGAGCTCTTTACCTGTGGGGCCTGACAATGGCAGTGAGTGTCAACTTGAAGGACCCTTAGCTAGCATTCACTGGTAAACCTACGACAAAACTGTGTGGCTTGTGTAGGGAGAAAATCCAGTGTCCATCTGGAATCAGAGTATTCTGTGTAGTCAAAATATGGTAAACCAGGATCCTTCTCAAGGGTTTTATCATCATTAAGAGGTTTTAGCATGTTTTTTTCTTTTTTTGATAAGCCAAACACAACATTACGATTCTGGCCATCACAGCACTCTGAGTAGGTTCAGCACTGATAATCAGAAGTGGACCTTACATTAAGAAAGCAATGCACCACCTCTACTTCAGGCCTTTCCTCATTGGGCAATAAGTGCTTCCTTGGATCACCCCTCCATTGTCCTATGGATTAAAATGCTGAAAAATCATAAAATGATATAGAACTTATATCAATTCAAATCTATGAACATGCAAGGGATAAATTCTAAAACAGGAAACATTAGCTTTCAAAACTCAGTTATATCTCATTACCTATGGATAATCTCAAGCCTATGCTTGACTATAAGAAACAAAATAACACTACCAATAGTAGCCACCATTTATGGAAGAGCAACCTGCAGCCAGTCTCTGTGGGACATGTTTGACCCATACCCCAGTTATTAGTTAGCAAAGGGTAGAGGCAGAATTTGAATTCAGCCCTCTGACTCCACTGTCTTTTTGCTTTATGACTGGGTTAAACCTCCAGCAGCTGGGGTAGAGAACCTGGCCTTACCTACTGTCCTTTAAAACAATGACTGCAGAATTGTTCTAAAGCTGAAGACTTGAAATCTCAGAGCTATAAAATGGTACACAGTCCACTGTCAAGAAACTAGATTAGGGAGGAGTTCATTTCACTTGGGGGAGATAATTAAGATATTCATACAGAATTTATACCTCAATAGTGTTTTACATTTTCAAAGCATTTCTTCCTATATAATTGCCTCCGTAGCTGTGGGTTCAAAATCCATGGATCCATCCAAGAACAGATCACTAACACTGTCCTCCCCAACTTCATCTGTACCAACTACTCAATCTTTGTCATTACTTACTAAACAATATACTATACCTATATACATGGTACTTACAAAGCACTAGATATACAAGTAATCTAAAGATACTTTACAATATCTTGGAGTAGAGATGAGATTTAACAAAAAATTTTGTATTTTAAAAACGTCATAAATAAATAAAATTTGGGATGATGAGCCCTGGTTATATACATTTAATAGAAAGAACTTTCACATTAGTGGGTTTTGAAATGGGGCAGAGCTTGGTGCCAACGTCTCATGAATGCCAGGGGATAGTTGCAGAATTATTGATGTATCTATTGCTTATAAGGACAGGTCAAGTTGATCATTCAGAGCTTCAGGTAACAACTCAACATGACTTGCAGTCAAACCCAGAGAAGAAGCTAACTTGGAGGGATGAAGAACAGTTTATTCCAGCAAAAGAGAAAGATATACATAATGAGAGCTATGCCCTTATCTGAGAGGGGGAAAGCAGCCTGCAACTTTCACTTATTTAATTATGTTTCCATAGATATTAAGCAGTCTTTCTTATTCAAATGTCTCCTTCCAAAAGAAGTCTGGGCTCTTTCCATTCCAAGTCTGATATCACCTCAGAAACTTAAAATCACTGAAAAGGAGAAGGCTGGGGAGATGGCTCAGTTAGTAAAGTACTTGCTTTGCAAGCAATGGCACCCGAGTTCAGATCCTGAGTACCCAAGGCAAATGCTGGGGAAGCAGAGACAGGGTATCTCTGGGCTTCACTGGCTAGTCTAAATGAATCCTGGAGTAAGCTCCAAGGCCAGTAAGATATCGTGTCTCAAAAAGATATCGTGTCTCAAAAATTAAAGTGGAAGTGACCAATGGAGATACCCAATGTGAAACTCTGGCTTCCAAATGCATGAGCACACATGTGTGCCCAGATGTATAAAACACACATGTCTGCACTGCATACAAACACACAAAGTTGCTCTCCAATCAATAGCTGGGACCATTCCCACAACTCACATCTTCTTTGGGGGACCAGCCAACCCCTTGTGAGGACAGTTCTGAGTTGCTCATTGCTCATTGCCTGAAATCACCCCGGAAGCTGCTCTGTGAGCTGGTGTCCTCACCACAGAGCTGCCTCTCCTTCTGCTTCTTCTTTCTCTTCCTGACTTGGACAGATAGGATGAAAGCATCATCCCATTAGAAGGGGCTTTCTTGTTGACTTTTCCTCGATTTGGCATTATAGAAGTTCAGTTCATTCTGTTTCCTTCTCCAACAGTCACGACTCCTTGACTTTTTAAACATTCTCTTCTGTTGCAGCTGTGCTTTGGAAACACATCTGATCAGCCATTCCAAGCACCTGGAAAGAACTTCACAAAGAATTGTTCTCTCCTGACCCTTCTCCAGCCTGGAATAGAAATTCCTGCCATCACTTCATTTCTCTTCAACATCATCACACTCCTCCTCTCTCCACCCAGGACTTGGCAGCTAGCACCTTAAGGCAATAGATATCTCAGTTTTAATGGAATTTGCATACCATCCCTGCAAGAAAAGAAAAGAGAAGAGAAGAGAAAAGAAAAGAAAAAAAAGAAAAGAAAAGAAAAGAAGGAGAGGGGAGGGAAGGGAAGGGGAGGGGAGGAAAGGAGAGGAGAAAAAGAAAAGAAAAGCTAGCTCCCTCTGGCATAGTTCATACCCCCTACCTATGGACAGATTCAGTATGCGCACCAAGGAAGGACGCCAGATGTGCTCATACAATGTATATACTTATTCATAATAAAGATATTAAAAAAAACAAGAGTGACCTGCATGACATTTTCATGAACTCACTCAGTTTCTGCCATCACCCCAAAGGCCCAAGTCTCTCAGCTTCCATTCTATCAACCTCCCAACCCAGAGGTCTTCCAGCTGTGGAGACAGGGGGGGGTGTATCAGATATATGCATGTCCCTCTCCAGGCCAATCTATTTTCTAAATAGCTTTATCTGGTTATAAATGGCATTCAGTTAGATATATCTACATTTTTACTCATAGCAGAAATGAGTGGTTCCCTGCATAAGACTGAGCCTGTCATGATTTCACCATCAAATGGGGCAAGGGGACCTGAGACCCCAGACTTCCCAGAGTAGCTAGAGGCTGGAAATGGTTGCTAGGAGAGGGGAGTCAGTCTCCTCAGTTGGGGTAACCACTGGTAAATTGTCCACTCCACAGTAACTAACCTTCCAGCCCCAGTCACGAAAGCAACTCTAAATTAACTCAATGGGTAGAAGAAAGTCCATGAGAGCAAGGTGAGAATTAGTGGAAAAGAAGAGTGTCAATGGAGGGTAACTGGAGGTGATGAGATCAAACACATCACATACATGCATGAAACTGTTCAAATGAAAAAAAAATTATTTTAAAAATATTTCAAGTAATGTCAAGTAGGTATGAGTACCTTACATGCCCTATTGCTCCTGATTAAGGTGATTTGGTGCTACTGGTTTCTCAGGTTTAAGTTTGGAAATGAAGTCATGAATTGCTTAAAACAACTAACGGACCCCGTTTCCTCTAATTTAATGCCAAAAGAAACCCATGTGTCTACTTATTTGTGACTATTTAAAAACACCTCTAAGCTTGGTGTGTGGCCTAGGTATTCCAGTCCAGCTCCCTGAGACAAACTGGTTCCACTAAATGTCGGGTCTACATGAAGAACAGGTTGGTGCCACAGTCCCAGTTGACAGGCCCAATGAAGATCAGACCAGGGCCACCTTTAAGAATCACAGTGCTGGACTGGGGAGATGGCTCAGTGGATATGGCGACACACTGAAGTATGGATCTCCAGCACACACATAAACGCCTGCTGTGATGCATCCATAATCCTATCACTGGGGTGGGAGAGATTGGAGAAGCCCTCAGATCTGCATGTTACCCAGTCTAGGAAGATTGGTGAGTCCTGAGCTTGGCAAGCAACCCTATCATAAACAAACAACAACAATAAAAGGCAGCAAGGTGCTGAGGAAGACACCCAACAACAACCCAACCACTGACCTCCATATGCATATGTGCACACGTATGCACATGAATATGTATACATACACACACTACACACACTCATAGTCATAATATTTCAGAAGAAACTACCAAATTCCTATTTGGATTGGAAAAGAAATGGACCACAAAATCCAGAAGCTGGGAGTCAGGGAAAAACTTCCATGATAAAATTGGCAAAATAAGCCAAGTTTCATATCTGCTTTGCCCTCCTTGAAATTAATGACCAGTCCTGTTTTGGCCACTGATTCGTTCTGAAAGTTTGGTATTGCAAACATAAAAATGTACCTTTTAGCTTGACATGGTGGTGTACACCTTTAATCCCAGCACTCAGGAGGCAGAGGTAGGAGGATCACAGTGAGTTCAAGGCCAGACTGGGACTCAAGAGTGAATTCCAGGTCAGCTAGTGCTAGAGTGAGGCACTACTACATTGGAAAACAAAACAAGAAAACAAACAAACAAAAGTACCTTTTGCCAAATGAGAAAGGCAGAGGTTCCTGGGAGGTGGGAAGGAGAGTATTTTATCATTGTGTTTATAAATGTTACTAACCTAGCAATGAAACTACAGAGAACAGATGGAAAACAGAGAAGCACATTTCCTTCACACCCACACTCCCTCACCCCCAACCACACATACAGACAAGTTCCCAAGCCGCCAGGAATCCCTGTGCAACAGCCCAGCCCAGCTGGACAGATGTGTGGAGGAGGGAAAGCAGACCATTGATCACTGGGCCCTCCAGAGCCTCTCTCATCCCTCAGACAAGGATCCAGTCTAAAGGCGGCTCTGGGAAAGAAATCAAACAAGTGCAGTACCTTCTGCATTTTAATTTAAGCAAGATTTATGTTGATATCAGTAAGGCATGTGGGATACCCGGCCACTGTTGAATTTAAAGTTAAAGAAAAAAAAATCAATGTGTTTTCCAGAATAGCTTCCAGAAAGTTAAGAATCTGGAAGAATGATCACTCACAGAAGTAGTTAGGTTTATCCATAAATATTATAGCAGGAAAAAAAGAACAAGAATTTTCATATTTAAAATTTAGGAGAGGTGGAATGACCTTGCCTATCCTTTCTAAGACAGGGTACCAGGGACAGGCGATGAGAGAAAATTCCATGTCAATATCAGAAAGAAAACAATGCCCCCAAAGCCAATGACTCCTTCCACAGATCTTGGCTTCTAAACAAGAAAACAGTCAAGACAGACAAAGAAGTGGCCATGAAGAACCATGCATTTCTAGCATCCTTCCATTAACAGCAAAACAAGGCTTTATGGTAATAGGGTCATGGCTGCCATTCATCACCTGGTCAGAACTGTAGAGCCTCAGATCAGCTCTGTGTCCTCCAAAAAAGCTCAGGCCCAGGTAGCAGGCAGGGGCCAAGGCATATTTTAATATTATATATATATATATATATATATATATATATATATATATATATATATATATATATATATATATAATTTTAAAAAATCTCTGAGCCGGCTGAGAAATGTTTCCGATCTTGAATTCTTCTGGGTAGCACCCACTCTGAACTGATTCCCATGGTAATGACATTAATGGACCTACCACCCCAGCTTCCTCAGTTAATTCTATGATTATCACCAAATCAATGACTTCACACTTGGTCTTTGTTTCTGTTTTTGTCCTTTATTATCTGTGTGTGTGCAGGGGGGGCAAATATGCACCATGGTGCATGCGTGGAGATCCTAGGATAACTTTGGAGTTGGATCCTCTCTTTCCACCTTATTTTTGAGACAGAGTCTCTGGTTTTGGCACTGCTGCTCTGAAGATTCCAGATTCCCCTGGCTTCACCTCCCATTGCTGTAGGCACACTGGGATTACAGCTTGATGTGGGCTGAGGAGGATCAAACTTCAGGTCAGCAGGCTTACAAGCAAATGCCTTTGACGACTGAGTCATCAGCTCAGCACATCTTTTTCCTTGATGGAGTCGTGAATTCCCAGCTCAACATCTACCTGCAGAAAGATATTTATCATCTCTGACTGGGGCTCAAAGACATCATCGACTCATCTCCCCTCCTCCACACTTCAAGGTCTTGATCTAAGACCTGGAAATTCATTTTTATCATGCAGATCCCATTTCTCTCTTAATTTCTGACATGATCAGCAAGGAGTTTACGACAAAAGGCAGAACACCCTATCTGAAATGCATAGTCTATATTTGGCAAAATATTAACGTGTTACCCAGTGGGTCCAGAGACTGAGAACAGCAAGTACTGCCTGCTGCCAGCAGCTTAGGGAGGCTCTCTGGGTCTTAAACACATGACTTTTATTTCAAGCAAATCGTGTAACTGCCACTGTTTAAGAATATTAAAAGAGTAAATAATAACACCTTTACAAATTCAGCAGGCTCTCCCACCAAGGGGCTTGAATAAAGTGCCTTGGAGTCATCCCACACATAGTGAGAGGAAATAAAATTATTGCTCTAGCCAGCAAAATAAACGGGGTCGGGGGGGAGTCTTTCAAGGAAGGACAGAGTGGGCAGGAGGCTGAGATTGTTTGTTAAAAGGTTAATGCATAAAATTGAAATTTAAAAGAAAATAAAAGGATAAAGCCCCCTTTCAGAATCAAAGATTTCATAGATGGAGAAAAAGTTGTTCAGGGGACTAGCTTTGCTAATTAACATCTCTGACAAGGTTCTGGATGCTCAGAAGGAACTCAACTCTCCCTCCCCTCCCAAAGTCAAATGACCTTGACACGTTAACCTTGACCCTGAGGGCTCTGCCATTTCTTTAATGTCTCCATCTTTGGAAGCCCTCTTAACAGTGATTGCTTGAATTGAACAGGACCTGAGATTCAGAATTCTTAGGAAAAAGATAAACACCTAATATGTCATCAGAGATGAAAGAGGTCTTCACGGAGGAAGAAAGAAGGTACAAATGGGAAGGGACTTGCTTATGGGCTCTTGGAAAGATGATTTTAAGAAATGCATGAGGAGGACAGAGTGAACCAAAGTGTGAGTGAACAAAAAATTTTTGTTTGTTTTTTGAAATAGTCTCACACTGTAACCCATGCTGACTTGGAACTTACTATGCAACCCAGACTGGCCTTGAATTTGTGACAATCCTCCTGCCTCAGTCTGCCAAGGGATGGGATGACAGGTGTCATACCCTCTTTGGGGGGAAAACTGTAAAAGACCTTTATAAGGTGGTCTGTCTGGGGAGACAGCTCAGCAAGTAAAGGCACTTGCTATACAAGCATGAAGGCCCAAGAGAGCGTGAGACCACCTTAGTTCAATTCTCAGCACTCCTGAACAAAGCTAGAGGTGGTCACTCCTAACTATAACCTCAGTCATGTAGGGAGTAGACATGAGAACCACTGAGGATGAGGAAAATGGAAGACTTGGGTTCAGTGAGAGACCCTGTCTCAAGGAAATCTGTGGATGGGCCTCCACACATAGTGCCTCAAGCACGAACATCTGCACACACATGTACACACACCACACCATACATCATACCACCCTACACATAAAACACGAAGACCCTTATAAATACTTATATAAAACTTACTTTAATATTCATAACCTTCTTCGATCTTTACTTGGCAAAGTAGATGGCCTCCTTCAATATCAATGCTTTCTAATAAGTCACCCCTTGGAGGTTCTTGGGAAAAATAAACCTGTGTCCCTCACACTCTCTTCAGATAGAACTGTGCTATCAAATGCCAGCCTGGCTCCTCCATGCAGCTGTCCAACCAAACATGGACCAAAGGATATCATCGTCATTATCATCATCATTTTTGGTGGGTGGGGTTCGAGGTAGGGTCTGGCTCTAGCCCAGGCTGACCTGGAATTCACTATGCAGTCTCAGGCTGGCCTCCAACTCACGGCAATCCTCCTATCTCTGCCTCCCGAGTGCTGGGCTTAAAGGGGAGCACCACCATGCTTCGAAGCAATGCCTCCCTCTCAGATCACTTTCTTCACTTTCTTCATCTCAAAACACGGCACCTCAGTCAGCATTGGTTCAAGTGAAGAAGCAGTGTTCAGTCCTGATAGATTCCTGCCTTTTATTTAAATCCGTCCCCTTTAACCCCTTCTTCTCTCCATTCCTAAGAAATCTTGTCAGAACGACTTCAGAAAAGGACACAAACATATTACCTTCTATTCCTTTTGAATGCTTAATTCAGACTATCACCAATCATCTCCCAGCTCAATGGCTGCCCTAGTCCCCAAGTAGGCTCCCAGGTTTCAGTCTGGCCCCCTCTTTTCTCAGCTCAGCAATCACAATAATTATGTATCTTACATCTGTATTTGATCACAGCACACTTATATTCATACCTTTCCAGGGGGTTCCACCTCTTAGCTCCCTGTGTGAACTTGCCTCCTCCCTAATTCTCTAATATTAGCTCAGATCAGCCAGCATCCATCCCTTCCCCCACCCAGGCCTTGAGCCAGTATGGTGGTTTGAATGAATTGTCTCCAATAGGCTCATGCATTTTTGAATAGTTGGTCTCCAGCTGATGGCAATTTGGGAAAGTTGTGGAGCCGATGAGAGGTGGATCCTTGCTGGAAGAGGTGTGTCCCTGGGGTGGGCCTTGGGACTTTATAATTCAGCCCCTTTGCCAGTGATAGCTTAGCTCACTAAAGCCACTTCCTTCATGGTGATGTGGGGATGTGATGCCCCAGCTGCCTGCTCTGACATGAGGCTTCACTTCGAAACAGTAAGCTGGCATTAATCCTTAGCTATCATTAGCAACTTCTGGTCACTAGCTAACTGTGTGTTGGCTTCTCTGGTTTTCTTCTATTAGCTTGAACCCTCTGAGCTCCCTCATACCTGTGGATTGCCTGCCTGTTTTTTCGCTCTATATGGAAAACTTATTCCTCAGCCATTAAGAAACCTTTTTCTTGGGCTGGAGAGATGGCTTAGCAGTTAAGGCCTTTCTTTGCCTATAAAGCAGAAGTGCCCACATAAAGCCAGATGCGCAAGGCATGTCTGGAGTTTTTTTGCAGTGGCTGGAGGTCCTGGGGTCCCATTCTCTCTATCTGTACTTCTCTCTCTCTCTCTCTCTCTCTCTCTCTCTCTCTCTCTCTCTCTCTCTCTTCTTTGTCTCTGTCTCTCTCTCACTTTCTCACACTCTTTCAAATCAAAAAATAGTAAAATAAAATAAAAATTAATATTAAAAAACAAACCTTTTCCTGATTTCATCTTTCAGGTCTTGCCCATCTTTTTCTAAATTAGCCTTTATACCACCTTCGGGGTTGGGTGTGCTATCTACCATATGATGCTAAAAGCTGAATTCTTTAAACATATTTACTTCCTCTCCACTCTCTAGCAAGGAATCTCCTTAGAGCTAGGGTTTTATCATTCACATTCACATTGTCTTGGCACAGAACAGTGCTGAACACAAAGTAATGGCTCAATAAATATGAGTTTATTATGAATGAATATAGCCCTCATTCTTTATGAGTCATGCATCTTTCTCATGGTTATCTATCGCCTGTGACCACAAAGGGATCACTCTGTAAATTCCAGCCCCACTTCGATGTTAATAATAAGATGCTTCTAATTTTCTATGATCCTGAAAAGTAGATCCGAGCTTGTGAGTTGGCTAAGGATGTCACTCAGTGGAAACTCACTTGCCCAGCCTGTGCAAGGCTCTGGATTTGATCTCTAGCACCAAAACCTGACAAACAAAAATGAGTTAGTACTGAATGCAGCATAAGAGCAAAAAGTCTCCGAATGAAGGTCCAGGAGAGGAGTCTGTGTTTAACTTAGTGTTATCATTTTATGATCTCTGTTTTAGCTGCCCAGGAGAACATTTTTGGTTAGTTACAATCTTGCCCTCCTGAGTATATGCAAGAGAAAATTAGCCACTATGGTAGTGGTAGTAATAATAATAACTTTAATAAGGTTCATAATCATATTAATATCACCTCCCACTTCCAGAATACTGACTAATTTCCAGGTACTTTCATAACTGCTTTATAATAATACTTAACTCACTGAATCATCACAATTAACCCATGAGTGCTAAATATCATGCTTATTATACCGATGAGGAAACCAAGGTAGGTGTGTGTGTGTGTGTGTGTGTGTGTATGTGTGTGTGTGTGGTGTACTTTATCCAATGCTCCATCCCTCCATCCCTATAGTAGTTTGAATATGATGGTATGTATGTCTCCATAAACTCAAGCATTTTTGATTAAACTTCCTAGCAGGCGGATCCCTGCTACAGTGGGGCATGTAACTTGGGGTAGACCTTATTATCCATCCCTAAGATATGTTTGGGGGAAGATCTGAATTCCAGCCCAAAGGTGCCAACTGAACAGTGTAAGCTCTGGCTGTTCATATTTGTAGTGCTGACTGTTGGTGGTTTCTCTCTGCTTATATTCATGAAAGGTAGCCAGCTTCTGCCATTGATGGAACATCCTTTGGAACTATAAGCTTGAAATAAATGCCTCCCTCCCATAAACTGTGTCTGGCTGGATGTTCCTCCAAGCTACAAAAAGCTGACTACAGCTGACTACAAAAATTCCTAATATAGAAAATTACCAAAATGAGATTTATTTAATGTCAAAGAACATATGTGATCTCCTTCCAAATATTACTTGAAAATGTAGCTGGGCCTGGTGGTACACACCATTAGCCCCAGCACTAAGGAGACCAAGGGAGGGCATTTGAGGCCAGTCTGAACTATGGAGTGAATTCCAGGTCAGCTTTGGCTAAAGTGAGACCTTGATTCAAAAAAACAAAAACAAAATGTGTGTATGGACTCATAGGTGCCAGAGAGATGGCTTCAATAGTAAAGTGCTTACTTATATTGAAAGCATCAGGAAGGACATGAGTGAGTTCGTATCCCCTACAATCACAGGACCAGAAAGATGGAAACAGAGAATTCTGGGACTGTCTGGCTAGTTTAGCCTAATCATTGAGTTCAGGGTTCAACAAGAGGCCTTGTCTCAATGTGGAGACCAGACATTATACCAGACATTGATATCTGGCCTATACACACACATACACACATACGCCCACTCACATATAAACATGCAGGCACACACAGACACATGGCTTTGTATCACAAGGGGCTGTGCTAGGTTATAATTCTATACTTTAAGTAATTATGGAATATATATAATGATGTTTTAAAGTAATTTATACCAATAGCAAATGTTCAGTGATTACCTTTTTTGACTTCTAGAAATGTTTAAAATGATACATAAAACAAAGTAAAATAATCACTGATAGGAAAAAGAAGAAAATCTTGAAATAGTGATTTTCTACCTCTATAGTTAACCCCGAACCACTCACTTAGGAGAATGGTACTTAATCATTGCTCCTTGGGGTGGAAAAGATATCACAACCACAATATTGTTCCTGAAAACATTTTAATTCTGTATAATCTGCATATGACAAATGAATTTCACAGCAAGAGAAACTGACTCCGTGATTTCATAGATGCTCTTGATATCCATGAGTGGCTACATACTGAAAAATGACCAGGCCAGTAACCAAGGAAATGATCTTACAAGGGGACATGATTTCAGAAAGACATTTGGTAAAATTCATCAAATTCCTGGGAAAACAGTGGAAATGCACAGACTCATGACACACAGGGAATCTGTCTTTGCCTGAGTTTCCAGAAAGCAGAGCCTTAAACAGTAGCGAGCAAAAAGGAGAGGCCGTATGATGGTCAAACTGTCATTGTCAACTTGACAGGGTTTAGAATTAGGTTAGTTGAGGTGGGAGGACCTGCCGTGACTGTGGGTGGTCCCATCCCATAGGCTGGGTTCCTGGTAAGCATTCAGCATTCATCAGGATTTGTTCCCTGTGGTTGTGAGGATGTGACACCTGCTTCCCACACCCGCCATGCCCTCCTCACCATAGTGGAGTTTACCTTCTGGAACTGTAAGTCAGAATAAAAAACAAACAAACAAACAAAAAAACCACTTTCCTTCCCTGAGCTGCTTCTGGTCAGGCACTAGAAAGTAAGTGATCCAAACCAGTAGAGCAGGAGAGCCTGTCTGGAGCCATAAAGTTCTACCTATACCTACTGGTGATTGGACACAATTCAACGGTCTGCCTGGGTGAAGAAAAGTCAGCAGAGGCATCCTTGGGCTTCAGCCTCCCTCTGCTTCCACAGGGTAGAAAATTCTCTGTTTCTAAGCTGGACATGCGGAAAAAGCACTGTGGACCTTGGATCAATGGTGTCATGCTTCAGAATTAACAAGAACATCTCAGGACAGAAGGTGAGAGGCCCCTTCCCATTCAGGGAGCATGTTGTATCTGGCAGAGCCTGTGAGATCCCATGCTGGGAAGGTCATGGGAATGGCAACCACAAAGTGCTGAGGCAGATGGGATCTGACATGGTGGTGCACAGGGGGCTCTAGGATTGTATTTGCTGCTGACTACAGCATGGAGACCTACCAGGGCTAAGCATCAGACCAGGCACAGCCAGGAAGGGAGGCTCCAGAAGGGTTTGAACCTTTGTCTTTAGCTGGTAGGAAAGAGCAAAATATTGCTACTCTTTTTTTTATTACTTAACCCAGATAAAGATGTAGCAAGTGAGCTCATCAAACATTCAGATGTCTCAAGACGGAGAAAGATAAGTGCAGAGTGAATGAACCAATCAAAATTGTAAAGATTTTGACAGGCTGGAATGATGGATTTCATCAACCAGGAAGGTGAAATTGTATAAAGGAAAAAAAAATATTGCTCAGGTGGGCTCCTAGGCTAGGAGATGAATCACCACCAGGAACAAACATCTTTAGGGAAAAAGAAAATCACAGAAAGAATCTTTATGTCAATTCTATCCTCTGAGAAGATTCACAGGGCACTCCAGAGAAACACCTAACTGCATAGCATCACTAAGGAAAGTTAAAAAGCTTATGTCTTCCTTCTATTACATGTCAGTTCCCTGGCTCTTTATTTAATCAGTTGCTTGTTGGATTTACTTCTCATGTTTGTTTGCTTTGTAAATATCCAATATAGTAAGCGTAGAAGACTAGTCAATGAATACGCCTGCACCAAGATTCAAACTGTGAATGTTTATAGGTCTCTATAACAAACATGAAAGTAACTCAAAAACCTTCTTTCAGTACTACATAACCACAATATCATTATATTTCCAAGATATATTATCAACTAACAATATTTTTCTGATCATATATAATATCTGGTTCATATTCAAATTCCTTACCTGGCTCATAATATCTTTATTATTTTATGATTATTCCACACTGAAAACAAGCATTGTTCCCACATTCATTTTGCATGGAATAGCCCTGAAATAACAGACAAAGTCCTTGTGGTTTTGATATTATATTGATCTGTTTTGTCTTGGTGTCATTTAGCCTACTGTTTCGGCATTCCCTATTACCTGGAAATTATATCAATATCATGATCATATGCACTTTGCAAAATATTTAACAAGAAGACTTCATATTGACAGTTTCAGAGGCATATCATATCCAGTGCCTCACTTTTACTGAGGAAGAATTTTCTGGAAGGGATAAAGGAGGCAGACTACCAGATCTTTCCTGTAGACAAGTCCTCATAGAATAGAAATTATCAAATTTCTCATGACAATGAACAATTAATATTTAGTGCCGTGCTTTCACACGGTGGTAATATAGTAATGCCCACCACCATCTTATGTAATTTTAAAATTCCCATTGGTACAGATGTTCTCATCCTATCATTACTTATTTATGAGCTGTTATTCTCCCAACTAAAGATTCTTCCCCCAAATTTACATCAGAATCTTATTTATTCCACAGTTGAGAATTCTAACAAAATAGTCTATTCAAGGAGGTCAGCAGATATATTGCTTCAAAGAACCCATTAATATGCACTTTGGCCTTTATGGTAGAATAGTGGCAGCCATGGAAACATGTAACAAAGTGGAGTACCCATGTGCTAATAAAACTTTATTGACAAAAACAAGTGGCCTGCAAGGTTTAGCCTTCAGGCCATACGTGCCCATTTGGGTCAGTTAGACTGATGCCTCTTATTCACCCACATAATTGGTTTTCCACGCACTTTTATATCATCATCCACTCAATCCTTTCACTTTAGCCACACAGATGGGATTACATACTAACATTATTCAACAGATGATAAGAAGCTCAGAACAAATTGGAACGTGGAGCCTAGAAAGGAGATTTTTTCCTTCTCCTGGTACTCTGTTCCCAAGATGCTACAACAGTACTTTCTTCTTGTTATGAATAAATCTCTGATCTGAAGCCACTCAGGGAAGCAAATGTATTTTTATCTTACAGTTTCCAGGAGTGATAGGGAAGCCAACAGGAAGTGGGGCTGAGCTGTAAAACCTTAAGGCCAGTCCCCAGGGATCCCCTTCCCCCCAAGCAAGGCCATCCCCGAAAGGTTCCACAACTTCCCCCAACGGCATCACTTGCTGGGACCAAGCATGTGGAAATCATTTTACATTGAAGCCACAAAAGACCTCAAGCTTTCCTTTGGACCACATACATGGAACCTAAAATCTTCTGACAAAAATGAAACGTTCCACACTCTACTCATCAAATTATCCTTTACCCAGAATATGAGCTAATTAATAATTCTCCTGAATGAGAAATAAAACACCTCAGCATATACGTTCTGAGAGGACTAAAGTTATAGTTCTATTTTCATTTCCATGAAAACAAATTTTTAAAATACTTGCAAATATATAACGCCGATGGAAATTATTGCTTGGTCTCAATTTTGTAATAGAATAGAAAAACAAATAAAGGTTCAAACCCTTCCATGTACACCCCCATGACTTTTACACCTGAACCTGTCGATCTGTCAGGAGCTACAGTTTTCTTTCCTAACTCATTAACGGTTGATAAAAGAACGAAAAGCCTGTTGGATGTTGCAAAGGGCTCCTCCATAGTCAATGAATGTTATTGCTCTTGCTGCTGTCATGGTTAAAGACAGAAATCATCCTTAAATGGTAACAAAATAGGCTTGCCCATCAAGAAGCTTGTATCTGTGCTGAGAAAAGAGGAATCTATTTAAATACAAAGCAAAAAGCTCCAAATCTAGCCAGTTTGTGATGGAGGCTCATGAAGAGCAGAACACTTAAGGGGTCACATTCCACTGACCCTCTCTCGTCCTGCTCAGATTGTCTTAAGCTTCAAGGGAAAAAGGAATTGGACTTTGTGTAACGAGAGGATCCATTACTAGCTCTGCCTCCATAAGGTGGAGTCGTGAGAGAAGACAGAAGGTGCCTCTCAGTGTATCGTTTTGTGTGCACATTCATGTGTGTACACGGTGTGAATGCACATGTGTACATAAGTGTGCGCAGAGAATGACCTTGGATGTCATTCCTCAGGTTGTCATTCACCTTTTCTTGAGACAAGGTCTCTCACTAGCCTGGAACTCACCAAGTGGGCTAGACTGGTTGGCCAAGTGCCCCTCAGAGATCCTCCTGTCTCTGCCTCCCCAGAGCTGGGATTCAAGTACATATCACCATGCCTAGCTTCCTTTTTATATAAATTCTTGGGTTCAAAGTTGGGTCCTCATGTCTACAAGGCAAGTCATTTTCCAATTGGGCCATCTCCTCAGTCCAGATGCTGACATTTATAAAGCTCTGATCATAATCTGATATTTTACATCAGGCCTAATAATGCTTCATATTGTCAACTTGACAAGACCTAGAATCCACTGTGAGGGATTATCTAGATTAGGACAGACTCATAGAGATAAATGAGATGGAAAGATCCACCTTAACTGTGGGCAGCACCATACCATGGCTGGGGAACTGGACTGTGTGAAAAAGAGAGAGCTGTGGCTGATCACCAGCTTTCATCTCTCTCTGCTTCCTCAGCATGTGATGAAGGTGACCAGCTGCCTCAAGCTCATGCCTTCCCCCCCATGATGGACTGTAACCTGGAAATGTAAACTGAAATAAACCCTTCTTCCCTTAAACTGATCTTTATCAGGTATTTTTGTCCCAGCAATGGGAAGGTAACTGATAGAGGCCCCAATTCTAATATTTTGGGGGGCCCAGGAAAAAGAATATAAATAAAACTTTTCATATTATATATTTCATATTTTAAAGTTATATAAAGTTAACATGTGATGAAATAAAATTGCACTCTATTCTCCTTACAAACTGTCAAGCTTTTTCATGTAAACTCGTGGCACTTATGAAAGGAGAAAGAAATTGGCTATGCGGTCGGGGCACCAAAAGTGAATAGTTTTTCATTCCTTGACTAAAAGCAGGAGATGTAACTAAACTTGCAGAAGCCTGAATGTCACACCCTCCAGGAAAGATTTATAGATTAAGATTTTAACCTTCCTTGAGGACAGAAACTCTGATCTTTACCAAGATTATTGGCAAAGCTGTAAAATCTGCTCTTGGTCCAAAGGAACCTGCTCACCTGGTATTCCTCATGTAACCAGACCACATAAAAACTCCAGATCTGAGTCTTGAGGTGGGTTTCTCAATCTCCTTTGCCTCTCTGGGCAAGAGCTCCTCCTTGCTTCCTTCTCTTGGGTTCTAGGCTTAATCCCCTCTCTTCTTCTTCTTCCTAAAGCTTTAAGCAATAATAAAATCCTTCTGAACCTTATCCACTGGTCTGTGGATTTCATTCTTCGAATTCATAGGACAAGAAACCAGGCACACGTCAAGCTATTGGTGCATTGGCATACAAGACACCCAAAATTCCTGTATCACTTATGTAACTGAAAATCAGCAAAATGCCAACACGACTTTAATTGTTTCTGCACACATCTGGGCGTTCCAGTAACAGACCAGTGACTTGAGAGCAAGTAGCTGTTAATATTTCAAAATGTTCTTCGGTCACAGTGTGTGACTACTGCAAAAGAGCCAATTTCATAAGTAACTCGAGAACCGCAAAGGGGAGGAAACTGATGCTCCCTCTTACTAAGAACAATAATAAATAAATAAAATGGTCTGTTTTTCACAGAGTCGCCTCACACTCTCATGCTGAGAGAAAGGCTTCACAATCTAATTGGTCTTTTGTCTTACCTAAGTGGTTTTTCTGCTCAAATCCTCCCCACACTCCAGAGCAGCACAAGGCACAAATCTTTGCTGCATTCATATGTAGTAATCTTTTGTTTGAGAACATTGGCCAAAATGTGGGAAGGCATTTCCCTGGAGCCTGAATGGTATTAATTATCATGAAGAGGGGACGGTTCGCTGCCAACCTGAATGAGGGATCTTGAGAGGCACTGGGTGTCTTTTAACAAATATAGTGTGTGCATCTGAGGGTGCACACATGCATGCATGAGCTTTCCACAATGTTAGGCCCCTGGTACAGACCCCTCTAAACCTGTTATAGATTCCTGCTCAGCATTAATCAGCATTAATGTCCTGACTTCTCGTTCTCATTGCAGATCATTCTGTCCTCTGTGCTCCAGAAGGGAGGGCTTTGAATACCACGCACTTTACTAGCAAGTTAAACCCGAGGTACCAACATAGCTACTTATTATGATCAATGGGCACTGTGGTGGTTTGATACAGGTGTTCCCCATAAGCATATGTGTTCTGAAACCCCAAGTGTTCTTGATCCCCAGCTGATGGCAATTTGGGAAATGGAACTTCATTGGAGCTGTGTTGTTTGGGGTGGACTTACGGGGGTTCTAGCCAGCTTCCCCTTACCAGTGTTTGGCATACTCTCCTGCTGCTGTTGTCCACAGATGTTGTCCAGAAGGTGACATCCAGCCTCTGTTCATGCCATCATTTCTCCTGCCATCATGGAGCTTCCCCTCGAGTCTGTAAGCCAAAATAAGCCCTTTCTTCCTACTGCTTTTGGTTAGGTCCTTTCTGCCAGCAATGAGAAGATGACGACCATAGCTACTACTCAAGGTCACTTCAAAGACAAACTCAACTTCCTCTCTACACAGTTTTATGAGGACGGATCGAGGGGAACAACTGTGAGGCCTGGAAGAGATGAGGATAAATTGCACATTTCTCTGGAGTGAATTTTCTTCCAGTTTGCACATTGTTTTTGTTAGGTCCAGATTCAGGCAACACCTTGGTTCCCTCCCCCAGTGGCCTCAGGAGAAGTTTCACAGAGACCTTGCCTCCAAAACAGGAGATAACACCCCCCCCACCTGCTGTGTCTCTGTCTGGTGGGAGGCACTGCCCTTCCTGATGCTGAAAAATACTGGCCACCTGGTTCCCTCTCCCCAAGCTAAACATCCACCTTAAAAGCGAGATCTTGGTCTGAGTTTTGGGCTTCTCCCATCTTGGGAGTTAGCCTGGAGCTCAGGGTACCCTTTCCTCCTTTTAAAAACCTTTCCTTTCAGAGGGGTCTCCATGGTGGTCATTTTCATTCTAACAGTTTTATGTTTACGTGTGTCTATGTATGTGTAGTGTGTATTTATACATGTTCATATGAACACGTGTGTAAGCATGCATGCAGAGTCAAGAGGGTAATATTGGGTGTCCTCCTCAATTACACTCCACCTTCTTTTTGGAGACTGGGTTTCATATTAAACCTAGAGATAGATTTGGCTAGACTGGAGGCCAGCAGGCCCCAGAGACCCTCTGTGTCTGCTTCCCAAGCACTAGGATTACAGTTGCATTCCACCGTGCCCAGCTTTTACGTGGGTGCTGAAGACCCAAACTCGGGCCTTCATGTCTGTGCAACAAGCCCTTAGCCCACTGAACCATCTCCCTGGCTCTCAACACACTCACTTTTTCTTTTAAAAAAAGTTTCATTCTATAATTAACACATAAAACTCACATATATTTACATATCATGTGATGTTTTCATATTACATCCACTGTAAAATATTCAAAGTAGGCGCATCAAGTCTCAGTTTTGTGTTTTCTACAGAAAAATTACACTTTTGCCTTTTAACAACTTGGAAGCTTAGACTATTCTTTTGACTATTTACCCAGCAGGCATGTTCCAGGACTGTGCTGGGCTTTGGGGACACAGAGATCTGACCCTCCAGTAAAGATCCAAGTGTTCCACACCCATGGCCTTTCTGTCACCATTACTGAGACATTGACATGGTTTCCAGTACTTTCCTCTGTGCTCTTTCGATTTTCCATTGTACTAGCTAGAGAAGAAAGGGACAGCAGTAGGTCCAAGGTCCTGATTTTCCTCTTGATGAGGGCAGATGCTTTAAGTATTGCACATACTGAGGCAACCACCATTCTATAGGACTAGTTGAGAGGCAACAGGATGGCAAGATTAGCACTCTCCACAGCCTAATATTACTCTCCTTGGTAATATAAAAACAATCAGGACAGAGACAAGGGGAAGAATTCCATAAGATTAGCTAGTCTCCTCTCCCCAGCACTGAAAGAACAGAGACTTTTTGTCCTGCTACTGGACACTGGTTTCATCTGAACTTGCTTCTAGAAAGTTCTTCCAGCCCTCTCCTGGAGAAAGGCAAATACCATTAGGGTCAGAAGTTTTAAAAAGGAAAAAGTTTACAACTGGTGCAATGGTGGCATTTCTGTTATGGGGAAAACCAACTGCTTCCTGGGAGGAGACTCATGGCTGATACTAAAAACCGAATCAAAAGACTATGGCTGGAGAAGTCATAAGCCCTTGGGAAAGAACTATTCCTATTGTCTGGCCAAATGGATATATTATACCCACCAAACTGTCCTCTAAATACTTGTGTTTATTCCCATATATTAATGCCACTCTCTCTTTTATTTAGAGGAGCTTCTCTTTGCAGATGGTGGTGACAACTGAGGTGACTCTAAGCTTGTCCATGTGCTGAGAAGAAATGATGGTGGAGTGTTCAGCACTAAGTGAGACATCTCCATCGCGTCCTCCAAGGCTTGTGAGAGAGTAGCCTATCATGTAGGCCCCAAGTGAAACACTTGAGACAGTGGTGGGGCAAGAAAGAGACCTATAACCACAGCCAGTCAGTCATCCCAGGTTAAGTCAGCAAGACAAACACCAATGACTTCCAACACAATTTAAAGTAGAAGCACAGAGACTCTTAAGGTCACAACGACAACAATGAAACAGACTTAAAACTCACCCACCATGACTCAGGGATCTGAGTGGAAGAGGGGGAGGAAAGATTGTAAGAGCCATGGTGGGAGAGATTACCCAGAGACATTACCCCCCTCAGCTACAGTTCATAAAGGGGGGGGCAACCTTGTTGCCTCCTGTGCTATCCATAACCCCTTGCCACGTGGATTGATCCAGTGTGCCCACCGAGAAGGATACCCAGTGGATTGGGGACAGGGAGGAGAGAAATGGGAATATAAGTACAATATTTACTCAATCAATGTATCTAATTTTGGGCAATAAAACTTTTTAAAGAGTCCAAATGAGAAAATAGGGATTCCTTCCCTCACTCTTGATGTATAATAGTTAAGGGCAATATAATAGTTTTATTAATAATTTGTTCTTGTATTGCTTCTTTATTTAAAAAAAAAAAACTAATAAAGGCTGAAGAGATTGCTTAGCGGTTAAGGCATTTGCCTGCAATGCAGAAGGACCTGAGTTTAATTCCCCAGTGCCCATGTAAAGCCAGATACACAAGAGGGCACATGTGTCTGGAGTTCATTTGCAGTGGCTGGAGGCCCTGGCATGCCCATTCTCTCTCTCTCTCTCTCTCTCTCTCTCTCTCTCTCTCTCTCTCTCTCTCTCTCTCTCTCTTTCTCTCTCTCATAACTAAATAAAATATTAAGCAAAAACTAATAAAATAGCCAAAAGCCAGCATTATAAAAGCAAAAAACTTAATTTAAAAACAAAAGAAAAAAGAGCTGGCAGAAAGAACGGAAGAGCCAAAGGAAGAGAAGGTCTGCTTAAAATGCCGACACATTCATGACCTCACAGTGTCTGTCATTTCCTGCTCAGTATTGGGACTGTCAACACATTATCATGGACGACGGAGGAGGACATTTTTTAATGACATCAAAGTGAAAGAGGGAGTATTTGGGAAGAAGAAGGATTCGGTGGAGGGAAGAAAGGAAGAGAGACCAAGGAAGGAGGTGGGAAGGGACTATGAGGAAAAGTTCTGAAACGGTTATTCCTGTTCTACAAGGAAACCTGAATTACGCATGCTAGGAAGGGTCCCATGAAAGCAAGGCTTCAGACATACGATCTTTCTTGTCACTTGCCAGATGGTGGGAGTGCAATCAAAAAAGGAATTCTTTTTGTCCTAATGGAAAAAAAAAGTATTGAAATTTGGCTGAATGTCTGGCTTAAATGTTTGCAAATTGTTCACATTTATATGTGGGATCTTTTTCCCCAAAACTGTGGAGAATAGAAAATTGTGCTGGGCATTTTTCCCTTTTGTCTCTTGTTTTTCCTCGTTCTTATCTTTGTGGTAGCCCATTAATAGTGATCGTCTTTGGAAAAAAGATTAGAAACCGCTTCAGAAAGGGTCTGTTCTTCCAGATGACATTGGTAAGATGGGCATTCCTTTCCTTCCCTCCTTTTTTTTTTTTAAGTAAATCTGTCCCTCATCTGATCTGCTTGCTTTGCAGCTCAAGTCTTTTAACCTCCTTAGGATGAAAGACGTTCTGTAGAATATTGATTTTTTTTCTTCCCCCTGTAAATTCATGACAAATGGCGAACAAAAGCTTATCGGGAAGTTTAGACATCCAATTAAAATTTCGCTCTCAAGTTAACATTCCTCTTTATATAAAAAGGACTCCAACTTCTGTGCCGTCTTCACACATCTTCATCTCGCTGATGGGATGTCTCCAGACCAATGTTGAGAAATTGATCTTGAAAGAAACTTGGGGAGAGGAGAAGGAAGGAGGGAGAGAAAAAGGGAGAGGGGGAGGGATAGACAGGAGAGAGAGCAGGGAGGAAGAGAGAAGGAAGGAAGTGAAAAGTATTATTCAAGAAGTTTTCTTCCTTTGGGACAACAAGATATGTTGCCTTGATGAGATTTTTGGGCATTGGTCTGTGATGTGGACCTGGGCCCTAGGTGGGTTTGGCTGTGGTGAGAACAACACAGAAAGCTCAGAAAGGAAGAGCATATCATTCAAAACAGAGTGTCCTCCTAGGTGCAGAAGCAGAAAGATAAAATGGCCTTTATCTCTCATGCAAACATAGTTGAAAAGATAGTCGGGGACAAAAAGAAATGATAAAGATGCACAGTAAACATAAGATCTATCAGAATGGTCTTCCAAACAATAAACCTTCAAATAATAAAGAAATCCAATGGGGAGGGATCTCCCCAAGGAGAACACATGTGATGGTACCATAAAGAAATCTTCAGTAACTAAAAAGGTATCTTACCTGGGGCTGGGGAGATGACTCAATGGGAAAGTGCTTTCTTTGCAAGCATGAAGAGCTGAGTTTGATCTCAGAACACATGTAAGTATGTGATACATGTCTATAATGCCAGCGATAGAAGGTAGAGATGGAGGATCCCTGAAGCTTGCTGGCCAGCCAATCTAGCCTAAATCATGAGCGCCAGACTAAATGAGAAAATCTGTGTCAAAGGAGGTCAGTGGTATCCTGGCAAGAGATGAGCCACCTCAGACCTACCAAGGAGGAACCCCATGAAACCCCGAAGAAAGTGGTGGGATAATCAAGAGACTATAACCACAGCCAATCAGTCAACCCAGGATAAGCCAGCGAGACAGACATCAATGATTTTCAACACAACCTAAAGCAGAAGTACAGAGGCCCCTAAGACCTCAACAATAAAGCAGCCTTAATACTGACCCACCATGACTCAGGGAACTGAGCAGAAGAGGGGGCAGAAAGATTGTAAGAACCATGGTGGGGGAGAATATCCGGAGACATGGCCCCCCTCAGTAACAACATACAAAGGGGGTGGAACCGGGTTGACTCCTAGGCTATCCATAACCCCCTACCCCATGGACTGATCCAAACTGCCTATGGAGAAGGATATCCAGCTGATTGGGGACAGGGAAGAGGGAAATCAGGGAAATGGGGACATCATCACATTATTTGTTCATTCAGTGTATCTAACTATGTATATATGTATATATCTATTATAAAGATATAATTTATAAAACAAAAAAAGAAGAAATAAAGCAGAAAAAAATAGCTCAGTGTTATCCCTGTAGATGACACCAGAGGGTGTCCTCTGGCCTCCACACACATGTGTGGCCACCCACATACATGCACACAAAATAAATGAAGTCTACTCAGTGTCATCTGAGGTGTCCTCTTAGCCCCAAGTGTATGAAGTGTCTCTCTGACTGCAACCCAGTTTACTGAGTTTGCTGAGTACTGAACACTGCTTTAACAGCCGAGTGAACTGTGACTAAGCCAAGTTCAGACAGTGATTGCATTTGGCAGCATGTCACTGAACCACACTTCTCTTTAAAAAAAAATCCCCCAGATCCTGGAGGCAAAACAGTTCCAAGACCAACTGTTTGCATGATCCATGAGTGGTGAGGGCCACAAGTCCTATCTGAGCACACCTGTTGCTTTGAGACAGACCTCATGGAGCACGTGAATTGACAATGGTGTGTCGGTGAGATAGTTTGTTTCCCTTGAACTCGTCACAGCCGCACCAATGGGAAGGGAGATCGGCAAGGATGTCAGGAACATGCTAAGAACAGACAAGTGCATGGCACGTGGGCTCAGCTTGGGTTTTGCCGTGTAAGTGCTACGTCCCAACCTGTCATGAGCACTGAGCAATGCTTTGATTTCTCCTGGATATATATTTCAAGAATGGAGTCTATGGAGGGAAGATGGGCCAGAAAAGATGCAAATGAACCAGACAGTCTAAGAAGGGGGGAAAAATCTCCCCAGGGAAATAGGCCATGCCAAAAAAGACAGACCCTAAAAGGAAAGACTTTGAAACTATAAAATTTATCTTTGAAAGAATCCTCTCATTTTGAGCCAAAAAAAAACCATGCTTCTTAAAACTTTGACCTTATTGTGCATAAAGAATACTGCATTTCAAAGACTCATGGCTCTCTGAGTCACAGACATGGATGTATTGATTTCAGAAGTAGATGGCCAGAGAAAGGAGCTTAAAGGGAGACACATGTTCTGAACTGATCTGGCCAAGCAAGGTGGTGGGGGGCTTGAATGTGTGGGAATGTGGATTCAACCTGGAAATGCTGAGTTCTTAGGTACAACTTAGGTACAGCTTGGACATGTTCTTTGGCAAATAAAACAGAATTCATGACTGTAGACAAATGCCAGGCATAAGCGTTTTCTTCTTCCCTCTGTTATGCTTATCCTATAACTCAGGCAGATCCTCATCTGTCCATGGCATAATAAGAAATCAATATATAGTTTCTGTCTCTCTACCTACATTCTTGAGATATCCTTCAATTTCTGAGTTTAAGTGTGATAAAGCACCTTTTGTTATCACACTTGGTCTTGGTGTGGTTTCTAACACAGAAGTTCCCTAGACACTTGAAATCTGAATTGGCTATTTGTATGCTAATGAAATGACAGGTGGCTGGGTCCCTCATTAGCTTCAGGTTGGGGGCAGATCTTCAGAGAATACAAGACCTAACTAGAGAGTCAGGACTTTTAGCTTTACATCCTCCCACACTCTAACCCAGAAAGAGGAGGGCAGGGCTGGAGATTGAATTAATAGTCACCAGCAGTCAATGATTTAACCAGGCTTACAGAATGGGGCTGCCATAAAAGCTCTTCGTACAGGAGTATGCAAAGTTTCAAGGTGAGTAAGTATATCCAGGAGAGTGGTGTGATCTATAATGCCATGGTGACCAAAGCCCTTTCAGATCTGCCCTAGGAAATTCTTCATTTGTAAACTCCGAAATACCCATCTTAATAAACTAGTACCCCTGAGCAAGTGTTTCCCTGAGTTCTGTGAGCCAACCTAACTGAACCTAAGGAGAGGCTCATGGGGAACCTTGAATCTGCGGTGAAGTTGGACAGAGGTGTGGGTATTCACTGCTTGGGATTGGTCTTTAAAGAGAGGGGAAATCTCATGGAGTTGTTGCTAGTTCTGGATGGCTTCTGTAGTTTGAGTAAACTGTAGGACACCCAGCTCGTTCCAGGAGAAGCTAAAGAACTATAAAGTATGGGAAAGCAAATGTTGGTGACAGCGTGTTGTGAAGAGAGAAACCATTTCCTTTAGCTTCCATCAATCTATCCATCCATCCACCTACTCACTGAACAGTATTGCCAGGCACTCTCATGCATGGAAAAATTTATCAGTGACCACAGCGAAGATGGCCTCTTCCTTTGGAGAGCTTACAACTTTAAGGGGACATACCATTATTCATAAAATTCAAAACACAAATGCATATGAGAAAACACTGTGCTATAGGGGAACAAAGGAAGAGGCAGAAATATGATCATTATTTCTGTGGTTAGGATGGTTTGATGGCTCACCTGAATTATCAACTGTATAAGATTTAAAAATCACTTAGGAGACAAACCCCTGGGCAAGTAACAGAATTTGAAGTTAGATTATTAATTAAAGTAAGAAGACTTGAAGGTGGGTGGTGCCATCCCATGGGCTGCAGTTCCAAACTTGATGAGAGAGAGAGAGAGAGAGAGAGAGAGAGAGAGAGAGAGAGAGAGAGTAGAGCTGAGCACCAGCATGCATTCCTCTCTGCTTCCTTACAGTTGATGCAAAACGACCAACTGTCTCACCCTCCTGCCATCTTGCCTTTCCCAACATTGATGGACTTTATCTCCTCAAACTGTAAGCCAAGATAAACCCTTCTTCAATTAAGTATTTAGTCACAAAAAGAAAATCAACTAAGCAAGATGGGTATGGTGGCACATGCCTTTAATCCCAGTACTGGGGAGGCAGAGATAAGAGGATCACTATGACTTCAAGGCCAGCCTGGGACTCTATCTCAAAAAAAAAAAAAAAAAAAAAAAGAAAGAAAAGAAAAACATTAACTAATGCACACCACCACCGCCACCCTGTGTATTCAAGCATCTCTTCTTAGAGGAGGAAGGACATGTTGAATAGGAATGCTCTGTTCTGTTAATCCTTTCTCAAGGATTACAAACAATCCACTTCATGGACATGGCTCTGGCAGTCTCTACTTTGAGCATAGCTGAACTGCTTCAGAGAGAGCTTTATTGGGCTATATCCCAAAATACTTCAGAATACTGGCTTTATGTAAAAGACAAGCGTGACCAGCCTGGCCTCATACCTTTCTACCGTCCACAGACCTGCCTTCCTTTTATTCTCACTCTTTTCTCTTTCCAACACCCCTTCCAAGGAGTCATACTGGAAAGGGACTCTTTTCCATATAAGATATTTAAGTAAGTTCACTACATGACTACGAAGTAGCTCGGTGTTCAGCTTGAGAGGCATCCTGTTCATGATACCCTATACCCTGAACATCATGGCTAAGATGTTCCACTGTGTCCTCCCAGCCTAAGATGAGCTCGCTTGGCATGGAGACCATGGAGGGTTGAGAGATGATTCAAAGATCAGAAGAGAATGGAGAAACCAGGAGAGGCCTCTTCCCTGGCAACCTTCAATTAGGCAACTCTAACAGCCTAGTGGAGGAGACATCTTGCTTCACATGGAAGGGAGTGGGAGGGAGAAGGGAAAAACTTCAAGAAAGATATAGTGCCTGCAATAATGTCTTCAGACACAAACAAGCTCTGGACCCTAACAAGTCTATCAATGTTCCTTCTTCTTTTACATCATTCTTTCTCAATTTAATTTTCTCACAATAAAAGAATCACTGAACAGAGCAGAGATTTTTATTGGGGAGAAGTGATTTCCACCATTTGTTTTCCCAAAGTTTATTTGTTCTGGTCATTTTCTTTCATTTCTCCTTAACAGATCAATATCTGTCTTCATTGATTCCCCCCTCCTCAATTTAGCAATCTGAAAGAGATGGGTTTCTGCAGAAGAAGGGGGACACATTAAGGGGTCTGGGTTGGATATATATCCACAACAGTTCCGAGTTTGGGGTGCCTCCTTCCTGTGGGGAGACTAGAATGCCAGCACATCTGCTTGGCATAAGATCAGAGGTTTGCTCATGGGAAAACATAATCAGTTTTTAATTAAGATAGCATAGACCTGAAGGAAATCACACAAAGAAAACCATACATGCTTTCGTTCTAGTCCTAAAAAAAAAGGTCTACAACTGAAAACTGTTTTCCATCAAGACTGGTACTCCCAACCTGTCAACCCTGTAGATCCTGGTGTTTTTGTTAACCTACAGGGGGCAAATGTGACTAAGATGTGACTTGGGGAACTTTCTTCAGGGGAGTCTTTTCAACATGCACATTTTCAGTGCTGGCTTTACCAAAAGAGAAAAACCCTAATGAGAGAGAAATTTCAGAAAAAGAGAAACCAAGAAAGAACAGACATTAAAGAGAGAGCTAAAGAAAGTAGTGTGCATGCATGTACACACAACTTGGTGCTCTGGTACATAAAAGTTCCACTGACAGAGTCACATATCCTGGAGGCTTGGGAAATATCTCAGAGAATAAAAGCACTTGTTATACAATCATGAGGGCTCAAGAGGGCCTTGGGACCACATGGGTTCAATTGTCCAGCACCTATGTAAACAGGTGGGTATAGCCATGACATACCTATAACCCTAGTCCCATGGGGAGTAGAGACAGGAGAACCACAGCGGCTTGCTGGGCAGCCAGTCTGACCAAAACCAGCAGCTCTATGTTTCGTGAGAGACTCCATCTCCAAGAAAAATGGGATGAGAGATAGAGGAGGATGCCCAGCATGCACAGGGAATGAACAGATGCACACATATGTGCATACACTATGTACACACACATATGTCACAACACAGACTATTGCTACTACATACACACATACAATTTAAAAAATCAGATATCTTGATTAACTCCTCTACTTCACTATGGGGTGTAGGATTTTTAGAGTCAGAGATGCTTAGGTGAGTGGGGTCATGTTGTGATAGGGGTGGACACACAAGGACTTTACCCCAACCTACAGTCCAGGTGGACAAGATCTTTGTCCAAAGTTCCATTCACAGGGTGTGGTAGTTTGAATGGATGTCCCCCAATAAATTAAAGAATTAGTTTTTTCCAGCTCTCTGCCTGGAGGAGATGTCACATTGGCCTAGCCAAATAGGCTTCAGCCCTAAGGTATTTCTCAGGTAAATATGAAATTCCAGCTATACATATGCAAAGAGCAATCTGATCTCAAGCCTGGAATTCCTGCTGTTTGCCAGTTTTCAGTTGGAGTGTACTTGCTTGCTTTGGAGATGTTAGTGATCTCTCTCTCTCTCTCTCCTCTCTCTCTCTCTCTTTCTCTCTCTTTCTCTCTCCTCTCTCTCTCTCCTCGCTCCTTGAACCTGTGAAAGGGGGCCAGCCTTTTTCTTCATTATTCTTGAACTTCCCCTGGATGTGTTACTTTAATAAATATTTTCCTCCCCAAACTGTGCCTGGATGGAGATTCATCCCAGCAGCGTGTGACTGACTATGAGAGATCTGGTACCAGGAATGGGGTGATATTGCTGAGATGAATCTGACCATGTGGATTTTGGTCTTCTGAAACGTGTGTGCTGGAGGAATGGATATGAATTTGGTACTTGCAACTGAAGAAGCTTTCCAGAATGGCAAGTCATGCTGTCACATTCAGCCACATGCCGCTGGGATGAATCTCCAAACCAGGCACAGTTTATGGGAGGAAAGATTTATTCAAGCTACAGATCCAAGGGAAGTCCCATAAAAGTGAAAGAGGACTGGTCCTCTTTCACAGGTCTGAGCAGAGAGAGAAGCCAATCACCAACACCACACACATGGAACAGCAAACAGGCAGGAGGACAAGGAGAGAATTCTCTCACCTTTATATAGCCCTAGGGTGGGGTCTTGAAATTCTATCCCAGACTTAATGACTTCCTGAGTCTCTGGAATTTCCTTCCTGCACTGCCCACACAGGAAAGGATGTTTACTTCTAGCTCCTTTGAGCTTCCCTACATCCTGCCCCCCCACTGAGAGGCTGCCTTCCTGTAAACATCCTCAGAGACCTACCCAAGATTACTTGAAAGGTCAAGTTGACAACAAAACTCAACCATTACTCATGCTTTGTGGAATATTCTGGTGATAATTTGGAAATGCTCAGTATAGAGAGAGAAACTTATGACACAGGGAAATAGGCTTTAAGAATGAGCTGTGTAGTTTTGAGACTCACTGAGACCCAGCACAGAGGGAAGGGATGGGTCCAGGCTGTGTTCTAGAACTTGGAAGCTTTTTGGAATTATCCTCAAGTGAAGCAAAGAATTGAATATTTGTGCTCTAGGGGTTAAATAAAAAGGGTTGGATATCATCTGTACTTTCTATCCTGGGAGTGAACATGACTTTGGTTAAAGGGATTCCCATAAGCAGAAAGAGAATGAAAGGCAGGAATGACCCATAGCTCACGAGGCTGAAGGAAGGCATGGAAAGCCAGGCCCTACAGTAGACACATAGCTCCTGCACTCCACTGCAGAACAGAAAGGCATCCTTTCAATTCTTTCCCTTGGCCACAACTTGTGAGTGCTTATTAATCCGCTTCTTCTTTAAAGTGATGGCAGCTCAATGGGATAAATTCCTCTACTGACATCCTTACAAGAAAATATCTAAGAAGCTCACAACATTCTCACAGCTGCACGAAAAGGCTTTCTGAAGCAGAGTCATGTGAATTTGAACAAGTAAGAAAACTGGTGGTAAGAAGACAAAACTCTGGAACACTTAATGGAAACCAGTAAGCCAGAATATACTTTATTAAATCCATAATTTCCATAATGTCCGTAGTCTCCAGTGAGAAATCCACTGAAATCAGAGGAAACCTTGATGAATCACCAATTTCCAAGCCTTCAAAAGAAATTTTCCTGAGGAATTGTGACAGATAGGTAGAAATACCACACACATTTTTAACTGAAACAAATGAAATCTCATGCAAAATTGTGATAAACAGACTTTTATTCTGTGACAATAAAGATTTTGGTTCTAGAAGATGCTAAGTCACTCTTTTAAAGGAGAAGTAAGAAAGATGTCCTATCTTAAAGGAAATATCAGGAAAGGAAAAGGGTCTTATAGGAAGCCTTGAGTGAGCTAAGAAAAGATAAAGTAGAACTTTCATCTTGTATTCTGGCCCTGTCTAAACTGAGGAAGAAAGCTGAGAGGTGTCTAAGAGGGACTGGTTGTCAGATGTGGGTACCAGGAAGCAGAAATCAATAGCTCTGAGTCATAAAATCAGAAAGGCATTGAACATGTGGACAGCAAAGCAGACCAAGGAAGTAATGACCTTGTGTTTAGCCAGTATCTGCCAAAGAAAGAAAAACAAAAGTAAAACCATAAAATTACTTTCTACTGGCTGTGAAAAGAGGATTCCAGGTTGTAACCTTCCTTGCTGCCCACTCTTCCCCCCAAAAAAAGTGTGCAAATTCTTGTCAATGCTGTCCTCATTTTGGTGCTGCTTATGTTATTTTAGTGAGCCTAAATTTTACAAAGCTTTAATAGACTCATTAGGGATTACTGAGTGTGAGTGTGTGTGCACACACAAATGTGTATCTCTGGGAATTGAACCTAGGGTCTCACACTTGTTGTGGCAGGATTCCACTAAGTTGCATAGGAAGTTATTAAATTCACTCAGAAGCCCAAGCAGGCCTTGAACTTGTGATCATTATCCATTTAAATATCTGAGATCCTAGACCACACCACAAGACCAAGCTGATCCTCCTTACTTTTAAAACAATTTCCTTGGCTATGAATTCTCCCACTTGGAGTTTTTGGTACTTTATTTCCATGGTTGGGTAAAAGCTGCTGGTTATTGTAGTTGTTTGAATGCATGCCCCCCCCACACACATAGAATCAGATGTTTATTAACACTTGTAACTTGAGTCTCCAGCCACCTGCCTGGAGGAGGTGTCTGTCACTGAGGGAAGATCCTGGGGTCTAGCCCTGGTGGGCACTGCTTGTTGGTACTGCTAAATGGAACACAGAGGACAAAGGGTTAACAATGTTTGAACAGGTTTGAAACCCCGGTAAACTGGTAGGCATTTCGCCAGCTCCATCCTCAACCCTAAAAAAACTCCTGACCCCCCCTAAGCAAGCCACAGGAACCCAACGTTCTCACCTCAGCATGACTGGCAATGGGTGTCAGACCCAAGTAACAAATTTCTCTGTAGCCATCCCCAGGACCGTGGCTAGAATCACATATTTCCCGCTGCTCAGGCCCCCCAATTATACAAATTAGGTGTTCACAGGTTGTATGCACTCACCTATCCCCTTGTAGGATGCGCACTCACCACCCTGCCTGACCAATCCCCTTGCTCTCCCCTGCTCCTCCTCCTCCTGGCTTATTTTCTCTATAAATGTAAGCTTTCCCCATTCAATAAATGACACATGGATACACGATACACATCTGCTCTTGTCTGTGTCCCGAGAGCTTTTGGCTTTTGCTGGATGTTTGGTTGTTTCCCTCTGCTTGCTTGGAAGTTTGGAAGCACCTCCTTTTGCCACTGATGGAAATTGCCTCTGGATCTGTGATGGTTAGGTTTTGTTGTCAACTTGATCTTTTTAATTATCTTGGGTAGGTCTCTGAGGATGTTTACAGGAAGGAAGCCTCTCAGCAAGGGGCAGGATATAAAGAAGCTCAAAGAAGCTGGAAGTAAACATCCTTTCCTGTGTGGGCAGTGCAGGAAGAAAATCCCAGAGACTCAGGAAGCCATTAAGTCTGGGGAAGGATTGCAAGACCCCACCTTAAGGCTATATAAAGGGGGAGAAATTCTCTTCTTGTGCCCCACCCTCCTGCCTGTTTGCTGTTCCCTGTGTATGGTGTTGGTGATGGGTTTCTCTCTCTGCTTGAACCTGTGAAAGAGGGCCAGCCTCTTTCGCTGTTATGGAACTTCCCCTCAATCTGTAGTTCAATAAATACTTTCCTCCCCCAAATTGTGCCTGGTTTGAAGATTTCTCCCTGTGGCTGTGGCTGACTATGACAGGATCTGTGAGCTTGAAATAAACCCCTTTCTCCCCTAAATTGTGTCTGGTTTGGATGTTTATCCCAGTCATATGGAACTGACTGCAACAGAGTGCAAAGACTTTACTAATGGCCAGCTATGCCCACCAGCAACAGCTCACTGACCCCTCGTGTGCTAAGGCAGAGAGACTCAAGGAAATGAGTGTGAACTGTGGCAAGGACAGTGGCCCCAGTTTTCCATTTACTGGCCTATAACCGCTTAAAATTCCCTTCACTAAGAAGCTGTTGTAGTTCTCATTGCTGTATCAAATAACCCAACCAAACCTGTTTGGGAGGAATGGATTTATTTGGCTTACAGAGTCCAGAGGGAGACTCCATCCTGGCAGGGAAAATGATGGCATGAGCAGAGGGTGGACATCACCTCTGCCACAGCACTGGAAACAGTGGCAGGAAGGTGTGCTAAACACTGGCAAGGGGAAGCTGGCTTATAACCGCCAAAAGCCCACCCCCAACAACACAGCTCCAGGGAGGCTGTAAAACCCAAACTGCCATCAGCTGAGGATGGATCATTCAGAATAGACACCTGGATCAAATCATGACAGAAGACATGCTTTCTTATGTCTCAATGTAAGCATGACTATGGAGTGTGCGTGTGTGTGTGTGTGTGTGTGTGTGTGTGTGTGTGTGTGTGTGTGTATACTATGGTGTGCATGTGGAGGTCAGAGGACAACTTCCGGTGGTGGTCCTTGTAGCCTATCTTGTTTAGTGTAGGGTCTCCTTGTTCACTAGACTAGCTGCCCCCCATCACGTCCCCTTTCCCCCAGCTTCTGGAGAGTATCTTGTCTCTGTCTCTCATCTTGCTTGTTGGTGCACTGGGATCATAGATGCCATACCATCCAGCTTTACATAAGCTCCAAGGTCAGGTCATTTAGTCTATCAGGCAAGTGCTCTATGCCTGAACTGTCTCCTCGGTCCCAGAAATAAATACTTTTAAAAGAATTTCTGGGAGATTCAAATAAGATTTTGCAACTGAAACAACCTTAAAAACTTTAAGCTATAATACAAATAAATGGAAGGAATGTGTATGGATATCTTTATATTATTTATATTTATAATATTAATATATATTAATATTTATATTAGGGACACACACACATTCACAAACATACATGGGCTGGAGAGATGGCTTATCGGTTAAGGCCTTTGCCTGCAAAACAGAAGGACCCGAGTTTGATTCCCTAGTACCCACGTAAAGCCAGATGCACAAGCTGGTGCATGTGTCTGGAGTTCATTTGCAGTGGCTGGAGGGCCTGGCATGCCTATTCTCTCTCTGTCTCTCTGTCTCTGTCTGTCTCTGTCTCTCTCTCTCTGTGGGGGTGGGTGGGTAGGTGTGGGTGTGGGTGTCTGCCTCTTTCTCACTCTCTCAAATTCAATAAATACATAAAATATTTTTAAAAAACATACAAAAACTAATGAGAAAAACAAAGTATGGTGGCTTATACCTATAATTCCAGCACACAGGAGGCTGAGGCAGGAGGATAGCTATGAGTTCAAATCCAGCCTGTACCACATAGTGAGATTCAGGTCAGTCTGGGATAAAGTGAGTCCCTACGTCAAAAAAAAATTGGTGTGAACAATAGTTTAGACATGATGTCATTTACATTTGACCATTTTTACCATAGTATTAACAGCTATCATACATAAGACACAATAATATATGAATTGGTTCATAGTTGTGAAGAAATGCCTTCTGTTCTGTAGATAACATAATAAAATAGTGTGCCTGGTGTGATTATTAAAAAGTCAAATGTAGGGCTGGAGAGAAGGCTCACAGGTTAAGGCACTTGCCTCCAGTGCCTAAGGCTCTGGGTTCCCCAGTACCCACATAAGCCAGACCCAGACCAAAACACATTTAAAAAGTCAAATGTAAATAAACTACTTTATTATGTTATCTAAGGAATTAATATCATACAGCCAGCATTCTAAGAGGAATATATGTATATATTAATTACAATTGTAATCCAATGAAGTAAACTAATTTTACAGATAATAAATGTAAGGTTCCATGACAGGGTAGAGTGACTGGGACCCCAAAGGTAACCAGGAGTGTCCCTGGACTTGTGCTTGCAGGCAGGCTCCACTTATCTCCTGAGGTGTCTCTTACTAGAACTCAAACCTAGTCCTAGAACTGTGATAGGCCAAAGCTGGACCAATCACTGTCTCTCTGGCTCACCTGAGCCAGAAAAATATACATATTAGAAGGAGGACAAAAGGCTTGCTCTCTTCTCATGACTGGCCAACAGAGAGACATCTTATTCTCCAGACTTAAGTCAGACCCCCTCATCACAGCCCTGATGGCTGTGGTGAGGAGATGGGGCTTTCTTCTTTTCCCACATGGAACTTTTGTTCCCATGATGGGGGCCCTCTTATATTTCTCCTTCTTGCTGTGACTTGGCTGGTCAGTGCAGGTCACCTGGTTTCATAACCAAGTGGCTAGTATGTCCCCCATGTGCTCTCTCCTCACTTGTGATGAGAGATAACTACAGCTTCTCCTCCCCTTAAATAAAGTCTCCCACTAAACCTTATCACCTGGTGGTCGATAATTTTAATTTTTTAAATTTATATAATAAGAATCCAGGTACACTCAAGTTTTAAGGTGCATTGGATAAGCTGGGAACTGAAGGTACCCCGTTACAGTTCATAGAAATTTAATAACTTGTCTAAGATCACATATAAGAAATAGCAACACTAAGAGCTGCACCCAACAGTCTGGCTCCTAACCCCCAACCCAGTGATAATTCTAGAATGAAGAAACATCAATCACTGACAGAAGTTCTAACTGTGAGAAGGGGGCAGGGAAAGAAATTCAGAGAAAGGAAATGGTTTTAAAATGTCAGCATACTTAATATGTTAATTCTCTCCTCTCTAAGTTTTACAAGTCTGTGATTAAAAACAAATCCGAAAAACAAATCCCAACTGGAACAATTACCTTCTCATTTCCGGGACAAAACACCCAATCAGAAACAGCTTATGGGAGTAAAGGTTTATTTTGGCTTATAGAGTTTTTGTTTGTTTGCTTTGCTTTTGGGTTTTTTTTAAAGGTAAGGTCTCACTCTGGCACAGGATGACCTGGAACTCACTCTGTAGTCCAAGGTTGGCCTCAAACTCATGGTGATCCTCCTACCTCAGCCTCCCAAGCGCTGGGATGAACGGTGTACCCCATCATGCTGGGCTCAGGTTTATAGTTTAAAGGGGAAATTTCATCACCATGGGAAAAGCATGTCAGAGAAAAAGCTAGGCATATCTATCCTCAACAATTTGGAGGCAGCAGCAAGAGTGAGTTAAGACTGGAAAGGGTGAGTTGCTAATGTATGATACTCCAAAGCTCACACCCAGAAACATACCTCAAGCGGGACTCCACCTCCTGAAGATCCATCATGTTGGGATTGAGTATGAGGCTTATTCACAAGTGCATGAGCCTATGGGGGACACTTTACATTCAAAACACCACACCCAGTCTACCTATGGTTCAAGCACCAGGAATTCTCATGAAAGTGTAAGGTTTGTGCTGGATGGATCTGCTACTTGAATTCAGTCTAACTGTATTAGTTACTTTTCACATTACTGTGATACATACCTGACCAAAAATAACTTATAGAAGCAAAAAGTTTAGTTTGGCTCACAGTTCGAAGTTCCACTCCATCATGATGGGGAAGACATAGCAACAGGAACATGAAGTAGTTGGTCACCTTGCATCCACAGTCAGGAAGCAGAGAGCAATCGCTTGATTTCTCCTTTTTATACAAAACCCAGACCTCAGCCCATAGAATGGTTTGACCTACTGTTAATATGGGTCTTCTCACCTCAATTGACCTGGTTTCCTACTGTTAATATGGGTCTTTTCACCTCAATTGACCTAGTTTAGACAATCCTCACAAACATGCCCAGAGTTTAGTTTCCATGGTGATTCTAATTTGCATCAAATTGACTGACAGTCAAGGTTAACTGTCTCCCTGGCTTAACTCCACTCATCATCAGTAAATACCAGCTGTGAGATCTAAATCATGTCATAGCTTTTATTTTTCTGAAAGAAGGTTGAATATAGAAATGACCTGTGCCATAGCTCCAGGGACCTGAGTAAACATGATCCCTGTTCTATCATTCAGAGCCAGGTACCAGGATGTAGAGCAGACAAGAGAAAGCCAAATATATATGTGAACACAGGAAAGAAAGGTCATTTGTACCTTTTTGGCTCCTGCCAGGAAAATTTTAATCCCCAAATATGAGTTCCTTCTTTGTGTCAGGCACTATGTGGGACTTTGGGAGAAAGGATGAATCTGAGCTAACCTCTTCTCTGAAGGGCTAAAATAATCCAGGTACCTAAGTAGCCACTTGAGGTAAATACTGCAAGAGACAGAAATAATAAAGATGGAGAGATTAGAAGGGGAATTCTTACAAAGAGATTGAGGCTCCAACTAGAAGTAATCTCAAAGTTTCTATCTCAGGCCAATTTAATAAAAAGAGTAGTGCCTATGTGAAAATATTATAATGAGATTCTCATTTTGTACAATGAATATGAATGAAAAAAAATTTTTAAAGAAAAAGACTCATTCTTAGAGATTTCCTGTTAGTGAGTGTGAAGAGCCCAGTGATGTCTTACACTTCCATTGGCACCATCTGTTGTCTACATTAGGAACTAACATACATAATCTGGTATGATGCTAGTTTTAAACGTTTTCTACAAGAACCTTCAAAGATATAAAATAGAGGGCCACCTGCATAGGGTGATGTCATTAATCTATAGGATAAAGAAAGGATTGCAGCTAGAAGCATACCAGCTCTGGGGTTGGATTGTCTCTGGAGATATATCAAGAGTACATGTCTCCATGATTTACCTTATCTAAGATTTAGATTTTATTCAAATGTAAAATCAAAATCAAATAGTAGCTATGTCAAAGCATTATTCAAACATATGCTTACTATGGATGTTATATTTAAAAAAACTCCAATATACTGATAGTGGGAATATAAATTGAGAGGTCAATTTATGAAACTGTCTACTTCTGGTAGGATTAGGAGTGTATGTATTCCTTCTTACCTAATGCTTTGCTTTTAGGAATATACCCAACAAAAATATGTGCAATTTAGGAATATGTACTTTTAGGAATATACCCAACAGAAATATGTGCAAATGAGTAGTGAATGATATTTTTGAACATTTCATAAAAGCTTTATGCACAATAATAATACAACTGAAACTCATTTCGTCATTTCCTTGATTATCAAATTTCTAGCAATAGAAAAGGTGATAAATTTTAGTATATGCATACAGGAGAACATTATACAATAATAAGCAGCTATACACACAAAGATACATAGCTCTGCAAACATAATATTGAGGATCAAAACTAGGCAGAAAATAGTATATACTGGATAAGTCCATTTAAATAACATTAAGCAAGGAAAATTAATAAATGTCGTTAAAGGTTAGGATGGTGGTGATCTAGAAGAGAGTGTTAGTAGCTGGAAGGAAACTTAGTTTAGAAACTAAGAAAGTTCCAGAAAGGTCAGGATGCTCTTCTGAGATGTGGCTCTTGCTTATCTGAGTCCATTTGGAAATTTGTGTTGGTGTTTTAATACTTTTGTGAATGTTGATGGTGTTGTCTTGTTTTTCAAGCTCTTAGCAAAGAACATGGTTGATAAGAAATGTTTGGGACTTATTAGTATTATACCATCATCAGAACAAAAAGAGGAATGAAATGTCAAAGAGAGGAGGAAAGTTAGGGGTATAAGTTCTGTCATGACATTTAGATATAGATGTTTATTACTCAACAGAGGTGCAATGCAGTCATGCCAATAAAGTTTAAGACTCCTAAGAAGAGACATACAAGACAGGCCAAGAAGGACTTACCATGAAGATAGAACTATGATTCAAATTGCAGGGGAAATGTCTCCCATGAAGTACAATATCAAGAATTTTTAAAAAATGTATTTTTATTTATTTATTTGCAAAGAGATAGAGAGAGAAGAGAGAGAGCAGAGAATGGGTATTCCAGGGCCTCTGGCTGCTGCAAAGATCTCCAGATGTATGTACTACTTTGTGCATCTGGCTTTTTGAGGGTACTGGGGAATCAGGCCCAGGTTGTTAGGCTTTCTAGACAAAAGCCTTAACCACCCAGCAATCTGTCTGGCCCCAATATCAATAATTATAAAGCTACATAAATTTATGACAGATAGGCCCTTAGATTTGTTTGTGAGCCTCTAGCCAGGGCAGTCATAGAAGAGTGAAATTTGGAATCAAATGTTGTGGCATAAAGACAGAGTGGTGTGTGCTTTGAGAGCCATGAAGAGAAGGGGAGAACTATCATGGTACTATATATAATGATGCCAATGCCTCTGTGATATTATCTAAGTCTTGAGTGTTTTGTTGATAGCTTGAGGAATACTGAAGAGATGAAAATTTATATATATATATATATATATATATATATAGAAAGAGAGAGAGAGAGAGAAAGAGAGAGAATGAAGAAGCTGATAGAATAAAGTCCTTGGAAAGGCAAGAATGACTCAGTTCCCAGCAGAAGCAGTGACCCTTAGATAGGAGGGTGGGCCTTTCCTCTCTGACAAGCAGGTTTGAAGTGGGAATGTCTTTGTATGGAGTCTGCTGCTAGTGGTGGTAATGATAGTAGTAGCCACCACTGATATATTCCCATGTCCTTCCCATGGAATGATCTCACTCACAGAATGACCCAGAACACATGCTATTACCATTTTTCATTCTTCACATGAAGAAATTTAGTGTAACTTGGTTAAAGGCCATGTCCAAATTAGTAAAGGGCAGAACATCATGGCTCCTCCAAAGACTGCTCTAAATACTGTAGACCTGGCCCCCTTTTGAGTACCTGTCGGTTTAGACACTCTTTCCTTCAAGAAACCTGGATTCAGGAAATAATTGGGCATCATCTCTATGAGGCTGAGGAAACTTGTGAGTCACTTGTCAGCTCTGAGTGTCAGACTGCTGGACAGAGGCATGAACACCTGGACCGGATGGATCTGCTCAGATCATTTCTACCTCCAGTGGCCCTTTGACATTTTGAAAGACAATCTTTGAAAGAAAAGAGGGATTAGGAGGTGACTCAGCAGATAAAAAGCTTTCTGTGCCCAGGGCCCATATTAAACTGAATATTGTAGCTGATGTCGGTAGTTATAGCCTATGGAAAGAAGGGAGGCAGAGACAGGAGGAGAGTCAGAAACTCACATACCTGGTAAAGTCTGTAATCAAAGATCAACAATGACAAACTCTATCTCAAATGAGGTGGAAGGCAATAATACCACCCACAATTGTCCTCTGACCTTTACACAGCCCCCTCCACACACACACACACACACACACACACACACACACACACACACACACACCAAAAAGAAAGAAAGATAGCAGAAAGGAAGAAAAGAAGGAAGGAAGGAGAAAGGAAGAAAGGAAAGGAATAAATGAAGAGAAAAAAGAAAGAAAAGCAATCTTTAACCAACAAAGTCTAGGAAAAGTGTATCTAGATGTGAAATCTTTCACAATTTTCAAAGTAAGGAATCTCATTCAGTCCATGGGTTTGTAAATTTTCCTATAAAGGGAACTTCGGGGCCTTTTCTGGTCACATAATATCTTCCACAACACCTCCACTATGCTACGGAAGAGAAAGTGATCACAGAACATATAGAAAGGAATGAATGTGCTGTGTTACTAATAAAACTTTATTTACAAAAACAGGCCATGGGAGAGATTTTGTCCATGGGGCTTCAGTTTGCTAACGAGTGTAATGTCAGTTAAACCTGCCTCCTATTTGCAAGCTAGAGACCACAGGAAATGAGAGTCCCTATGGCATCAAGAGGCAAATCAATTAAAAATGATAGTCAGATACTAATAACAGAATTAAGGATATTACAGGAAATTGCTAGGCCAGCTGCTTTTCTTCACAGTGACTATTAAGATAAAATATGGGATCAAATTGCATCAAGAGTTAAGGGGGGAAGGAGAAATTCACTGGCTATTAAATACCATACTGCATTTCAGTGTAAAGTAAGTGACTTGATTTCTCTGAGTACAAGTTGAAGAACGGAATAGATAATGTCCTGTAAATATTAATCATAAACTTGTCCCAAATAGAAAGTGAGCATGAGGTCTCATTTCCATAACCTATGAAACTTAAAAGAACCTTAATTTCAACACAACGTGATGACCATTTGTTGGCTATTTCCTTGAATATCCTTTCAACCTTCTCTGGAACATTCTATTTACATGCCACATGGATTGATCCAGTGTGCCCACCGAGGAAGATACCCAGTGGATTGGGGACAGCGGGTAGGTAAATGGGAATATAAGCACAATATTTACTCAATCAATGTATCTAATTTTGGGCAAAAAAAGATTTTTAAAAAGACTTTGGTTCAAATGCTGCCTTAAGCTTGATCTACCCAATATAACACGAATTGATCTCTCCTGTTTGTCATTTAAGGCCAGGTTAAGTTGATCTCAGTGAAACTTTGAAAAATTTATATCCTAACATATACATTCTCCCTCAGGTTGGTATGTATGGCATGCCTTGGGTAAGGAGATTAAATGAATATTTAAAATCAGCCTAACATGTTCCTGTACTTTTGAAATATTTTATCTAACTTTTAAAAACTATTTATTTGTTTGACAGAGAGAGAGAGAGAAAGAGAGAAAGAATGGATATTCCATGGCCTCCTGCCTCAGCAACCTCCAGACAGATGCATTTTCTACTTTGTGCATTGGGCTTTCCATGGGTTCTGGGGAATCAAACCCAGGCCATCAGGCTTTGCAGGAACCTTTAACCTGAGCCATCTCTCCAGTCCCCCCTTTTATTACATATTTATTGTCAATAATTAGATACATCGTATGAGCATATCTTGTGTTGGTATCCCATTTCCCTCCTCCTTGTCCCCACCCCACTGCGGACCCTCCTCCATGTCCAGCCCCACTTTAAAAAAAAAGTTTACTTATTTATTCTCTAACTTTAAATTGCTTGGAAAGCACAGCAGATAATCACTTTCGTGTTGCCAAGATTCCAACCTGAGAGCAATCCATTTCACCCACAATTTCCAAAGATAAAAGACAACCCAGTTTAAAATCCCCTCCTCTTTTTAATCTGTCCAAATATAAATGATCCCAATTCAAAGTCCTATCTTTGTGAGAGAATTCCCTAGTAAGACTCAGCTCTGTCTTCCATCCTCAAAGTCCTACCTCAGATGGCCTCTGAAAGAAGCTACAGAGCCCTTAAAACCCTGTTACAGTCAACTTCCTAGTTGCTGCGCAGAAAGAAGCCAAGCAAAAGCAGCTTGTGGAGGAATGGGTTTATCAGGCTTACGAACTCAAGGGGAGACTCCATCCTGGCAGGGAAAATGATGGCATGAGCAGAGGGGTGGACATCACCTCTGCCACAGCACTGGTAATAGCAGCAGGAATGTGTGCCAAATACTGGCAAGGGGGAGCTGGCTTTTAACCCCCATAAGCCCGCCCCCAACAACACAGCTCTAGCAAGGTTGTGATTCCCGAACTGCCATCAGCTGAGGATTGATCATTGAGAACACATTCATTTGTTTGTGGGGGACACCTGGATCAAACCATGACAAACCCTACGCATGGGCCAAAAAAAAAAAAAAAAGTAAGACATTACTGCATTTGACACCAGAGAAGAGATTTCTGATTTATTCAGGAGTGAGGAGGAAGGACCTGAGCACATTGTTGTATTTCTTTCATTTCCTCCATTCTATTTTTGGTTTCCTTCAGAAACGAAAGCACCACTGGAAAACTTCAGTGCTCAGCATACTGGAGACATGAACAGAAAACAAGAGCAGAGATGGCTATTGGCCATTATAACATTTCTCTCTTGCTAGCCAGCAGCAAAACAAAGATAATATATTAACCAGCCTCTCTGAACCATCCTTCTTCCCCAGAAAAGCTGGGTTCTTAGCCTGCAAAGGCCCATGGAGGTGATCATTGATCTTTTGCATTTCACTGGAAGATGTCTCCAACTTCCAACACAAAGACGTCTTCCTCCCCTTCACTAAGTTCAACTTTTCTAAGTGGCATGCCCTCCCAAAAACTCAAATACAGACAGAACAGGCCCACTAAAAAAAACAAGCATTTCACTCTGTGCCCAGAGTATAAAGAGAATGTAGGCCAAATGGAAGGCAAATCTAAAAGCCAATAATAAGCACACTCAGGGGCCTTGAAGGCATTTGTGAATTTTGCTCCTGATTTAGGTTACAGTTATATGTATGTGTGTGCACATGTGTGTAGGGTTAGGGACCAGTGGTTGACATCACAGTGTCTTACTTGATCACTTCACACCTCATTTACAGAGAGAGGGTCTCTTAATGATCCCAGAGCTTGGGGATTTGGCTAGTCCAGTTAACCAGCTAGACTTGCCCTGGGGGACTCCCCAGTCTCCATCCCTTGGACACTGGGTTAACAGACAGGCTGTAGCTTTTTCTCCGTCATAGTCTACTCATCCCCTACCCCATCATACTAGCTTCTCACCATTCTTCCAAGACCAAGCTCAGCTACCAATGTCAATACCCTCTGTTGCCCATGAACTTGAAATCCTATTAGCATTATTTTTGTGTTGTGTTTTCCTTCCCATGAAAACCCAGGAGAGTCATTTTTTTACATCATGATTTGAAGCAAGGAGGCCAAAGAAGAAACAAGATTTTCAAGTTCCTTTGCAGAAGAATTCTGCTTGATTTATCTTTATTTCTTCCTACATGTATTAGAGGAGAAGTTTCATCGTCATTCTTCCCCCACCCCAAATTATAAAAAGGACTCAGGGACTGGAGTTATAACTGCATTAGGGAAGGTTAAAATTATTCTCAATAGTGCATACCTTCAAACACACACACATTATATACATACACATATATGTATTATTTTAAATATATATATATATATATGTATAATTTATTTATTCTCTACCTTTAAATTGCTTTGAAAGCACAGCAGCTAATCACGTCCCTGTTGCCAGGATTCCAACCTGAGATATATATCCAGAATACCCTTTACTGCAGAGAAGACTGGACAACGCAGGATCATTCTGTTAGGTGCCCTTCTGTCCCCTTTGTTCCCTGTCACTATATGAGAATACCAAATTCAGTTCCCTGAACACTTTTTGATTTATTAAAAAGATTCGTCTTTAGGGAGTGTAAGAGTTACCTTCCCATTGCTGGGACAAAATAAATGACCAGAAGCAGCTGATGGAAGGAAAGGATTAATTTCAACTGACAGTTTCAGAGAGAGGTTTCATCATGGTACGGAAAGCCTGGCAGGACCAGACATCCAGGCATCCTATTTGCACAGCAACAAGGAGTTAGTGGAGCAAGTGAGCTCACCAGAACTGGCAAGAGAGGCCAGGCCAAAAAATCCAAAGGGACCACCTCCAGTGACACACCTCCTCCAGCAAGGCTCCACCTCCCAAGGTTCCACCAGCTGGGGATTAAGTATGAGACCCAATCACAAACAGGGGACATTTTATATTCAAACCACCACAGGGAAGGAACTAGAAGAAGTTGAAGGATGAGTTTGTGGACATTGTCTTTGACTGTGAAAACAAGATCATGTGAAACAATTTATACCCAGAAATTTCCATTCACTTTGCAGTCAATAGAAACTAATACTTGTCTGGTTAAAAAAGCAGAGTGAACTTAAATTAGCTTATAATTCCTCACCCTAATACCTCTCTGATTAACCATGTCTCTAATTCCAGCACTGCTAATGGCCCTGTGATTTCCCAAAATCTATGCCAATCACAGGAAACAAATCCCATTCATTCAATAAAAAATCATGTTTGTCTACTTTTTTCTTCTTTACAGAGAAAGACAGAGAGAGAGAGAGAGAGAATGGGCATGCCTCCAGCCGCTGCAAACAAACTCTAGGTGAGGTGTATGCACCACTTTACACATCCATCTTTGCACAAAGTAAAGCACTTTGTGGGGAAATAAACCCAGGTTGTTAGGCTTTGCAGGCAAGTACCTTAACCACTGAGAAATCTCTCCAGCACTGTGTCTATTTTTGAAAGCCCTTTATAATGTCATGTTAACTTTTAGCTGAAATGTTTCCCCATTGTCTGACAAAATGTATATGTGTTCTAACAATTGGAAATTCCAACCTTTCAACCAGCAGTTGATGAAAATGATAAAAGTAGGGATCATGATTTTAAATTCTAGTAGCATTACCTGGTGAAGCCTCCTTCTATCTCGAAATTCCAAATACACTAATATCATAACTCTATTAAACACCTCTAAGCAAACTGTACTGGTGATTAATGACCAATTCAGACCAGATAGTCTTCTACAGACTTCTGTGATCACAGTGACTTCCAAAGGATCAGCAAAAACCAATAAGGGGGGCTTGGGAGATTGCTCAGTAGTTAAAGACGCTTGCTTATAAAGCCTGACAGCCTGGGTTAGATTACCCAGTACCCACGTAAAGACAGATGCATAAAACAGTGCATGTGTCTGGAATCCTGTTGCAGTGGCAGGAGGCACTGGAGTGTCCATTCTCTCTCAAATAAATAATATTTTTAAAAAAAACATAAGGATGCAATCCACAAATGGAGGGTTTGGGTAAGGCTTAATTCATAGGTTAAAAAGCAGAGTCAAGTGAACTATTAGAAAAAAATAGGATGGTATTTGGAGGGTTTACTAGCTAGGATGGATAGCAGAGAAAAATGAGAAAGGAATTCCATCTACAATGAAGACCTCATCAAACAAACCAACAAACAAAACCTGAACATTCTATTCTAGACAGTAAATCACCTTTGCTGACAAGCTGTGACATTTAAAGACGGGCCAGCTTCATGGGTAATATGCTCAGGCTTAAGCTTCAGTATTAAGAATGTAAGGTAAAACAAAACAAAAAAAATAAACGGCAAACGAAAAAGAACAAATGAGCGTCTATGGTGGCATTCATCTCCCCCTCATCCCAAGAAAATGACCTTGTAACAGCTCTCATTAAAGAGCTGGGAGATTAAGTGTTCGGTTCTCAAACCCGGTGATCATAAAGGTTTATTTTATAGGATAATGAATTTGAGATCTCTCTCTCTCCTCTTCAACTTTATATTCAATATTCATAATACTTCAGATCTTTCCCTTGAACTGCTCTTGTGTCTGTGATGAGTGGACATACAGTTTTGCACCCCATTTTAATCTGGTTGTTTTTCTTATAAATGTTCTCCTTACATACATGTCATCTTAAATAGATTTCTAAATTTAAGGGAATAAATACATGTAACAATGGAGTTGGCATACATACTATATCTTTTCTTCTCCTTATAATGCTTGAAGCAACAGCAGACAGGAATCTGAGGATAAGATAATCTTATTTATTTATATATTTATTTATATTGATTTATTTGAGAGAGAATGGGGCATGCCAGAACCTCCTGTCACTGCAAACAAACTCCAGACACATGTACCACTTGGTGCATCTGGCTTTACATGAGTACTGGGGAAGTGAACCACGTAGCAAACTAATTCCCTCACAAGACAAATGTTGCAGTGTAGATTTTTCCAACCAAAATTTATGTTAGAATCTCTTCTAAAGACTATAATACCATGTGGGATAGATGACTCATTGGTTAAGGCACTTGCCTGCAAAGCCTAAGGACCAGAATTCTATTCCCCAGCACCCACCTAGAGCCAGATGCTCAAAGTGGCACATGCATCTGGAGTTCATTTGCAAAAGCTGGAGGCCCTGGCACACTTATTCTCTCTCTCTCTCTCTCTCTCTCTCTCTCTCTCTCTCTCTCTCTCTCTCTCTCTCTCTCTCTCTTGCAAATAAATAAATCAAAATATTTAATGCCTGGGTCTGGTATAATTGATCTAAGGGGATAAAAAGGTTTCACTTCATACGATAAAATTTTTAGGGGGGGAGTTTGAACTAGGGTCTCTCTCTAGCCTAGGCTGACCTCATCTCAGAGTGGCCTCAAACTCATGGCAATCCTCCTACATCTGCCTCCTGAGTGCTGGACTTAAAAACGCCTGTTGCATTGAGTTATTTTTTCTTGTACTGGTTATTTAAATTCTCTGAGACTCACTCTTCTAATACTTGTAAAGCAAGTAGTATTTTTTTGAGGATTCAAGATAACAGACACAAAAATTCCTAGCATTCTTCTTGCTCAGCCACTTCATGGCTTGAATGAAAAGTGTCCCCCATAAACTCATGTGCTTGAACACTTGTTCCCCAGCAGATGGCGCTGTTTGGAAAGGTTGTGAATTCCTTTGGAGGTGGAGCCTTGCTGGAGGAAGTGAGTCATGGGGGGGGGGGGTTAGGGGAGCAAGTCTTAAGGTTTAAAGACAGCCTCACTTTCTGTTTGTCCTGTGCTTCCTGCTCTTGCCACCAAGATGGAATATCTCCACTGGATCTGAAAACCAAAATAAATGCTTTCCTTAAACTGCTTCTTGGATTTGGTATTTGGTCTCAGCAATGAGTAATTAATAAAATGTGCAGTTCCAAAATTGTCCCTTAAGTTTCTTGATGGTTAAACGGAAGCCAGGCCATAAGAGAAACCTATCCAGTCTTCAAGGATACAGTTTTGAAAATTGTGTGTGTGTGTGTGTGTGTGTGTGTGTGTGTGTGTGTGTGTGTGTGTGCACATGCTAAGTAAGGTCTCTTGCCATTGTAAATGAATGCTTATCTGGCTAAACATGGGTGCCTGGGGAATTGAACCCAGGCCTTCAGGCTTTGCAAGCAAGTACCTTTAGCTACTGAGCCATCTCCCTTTCAAAGATACTTAATAGGCTTCAAATGTCATGGTGCTTAGTAACATTGTCCACAAACAGTGTCTAAAATACTGGTATGAGACATCTGAACGATGTAACATATTTTAGTGCTAAGCGGTGATGTCTTCTGAATCTTATCACATAGTTTTTCTTATTAACTGTCTCTATGTAATTTAACACAAATAAATGAAGTTATTGCATGTCCAATATTTTGCAACCACAACAGAAGATAACAGAAAGCTTTTTAATGTTTAACAGCAGAGCATTACTTGTCTGTCAATGAAGCCTGAAATTGGTGGTCTGTTGTACAATGGTGTCATTTCTTGTTTTTATTTTTCTAAGTAGCATATGAAATTACACTGTATGTGAATCTCACTAGATATACACTGGACACATTACAGAGACGCTATTAAACTGTCATGGTCTGATGGCTCTCAGTAGTATCTTATCTGCATGGTGGTTTGCTACCAAACGCCGTCAATGCACAACATGTGACTGAGAAAAATCAAACGCAAACATGAAAAAGAAAAAGACGTGCGAGTGTGGGAAAAAAAAATAACCTTTTCATTCCAGTACACTGATCTGAATTGGAAACTGAGACGTTCTTTTAAAGCCATTTAAAGTCTCTATAAACAGATCGCTCCAGGAAAATTCCAAAAACAAGGATGCAGGGAGATGTGTTGGAATTATCACAAGCCCTGTCTTCACAGCACAGCTGTCTCTTACTTCACACCAGAAAAAGTTCCCTGCCTAATGACTACAAATGACAGGGAAGGAGACAGCAGAATGGAAGTTCTTGCTGGTGAATATGAGCACAGAACTCAGGGGAGAAGGAACAAAGGAAGCCAGGGTAATTTCTCCATCTTCATGTTCCAGATAGTACAAAGAATAAAAGAGGTATTGGAAAAAGAGCCTGGGGGCACCACCCCAAATGTTTCCAATTATTATTCTGAACATTCATTAACCATCAAAAATATGCTATGTTGAACACGGCCTTTGGTAGATATCAATCAAAAGCACATTTTCTCACAAATGAACAGGGGAGGGAAAAAAAACCAACCTTGGCATCTTTGTTCTTCCTGATTCTCTTCTCTGGGAAAATATTGCTTTAAATTGCCTCTTGTTCTCATAATGGACTGGTGCCTTTGAGGTCCTTTCTGCTTAAAGTGTCCTTAATGTGCAGTCAATATACAGTGAAATTCGCGCTGATTATATGTAGCTCAAAGGATTCCAAAATGTCTCCCTGGAAGCTTTCCCTTTCTCCTCAGAATTCCCACATGGGTTTCCTGGAGGCTGGTTTTCAACAAAGCCCAGCAGACTCTCCTCTTCAAAATGGATTTCCCACAGAAAGGGGAACATCAAAGGGGTGCTCAAGGCGGTGAGAGCCTCAACCTAATTTCACTGAACAACCACCCAGAGGAACAAAGCATCCTGTTCAGGGGGCACTGAAACTCCACAGTGGGCAGCAAGGCTGGCTCTCTCCATGCCTTCCTATGCCTTCTTTACTTCCATCATTGGTAGCTTGCTGAACTTATTTCTGAGGCCCTGGATGTCTTTGCTTTTCATTTCTGCAGAATTCAATGGACTCACTTGAAGTGTGGCTTTCTTGTGGCCTCCTTAGAGCTTGTCAGGGAGAAGTTGGAGAGTGTCTTCACTTCGATCCTATTCCATAGACACCTTTCAGTGTCTCAGAACTATCATGTGGCTGTTCACAGGGCATCTGCCTCAGCTCACTCCCATCCCAGCTTGCTTTTTTTTTTTTTTTGAGACAGAGTCTTGGTACATGGCTCAGCTTGGGCTAGCTCCAAAAGCATGATTCTCCTGCCTCAGCCTGAGGATTGGGATCATAGGCATGTCCACACTACACCAAGATACCTGAAAAAGAATTATTAAAGGATACCTACCAGGTACATTGCATCAAGTGCCATAGAGGGTGGAGAGGAGGATCAAGTTATAAGGACTGAACTGGGGGTTAGAATTTAGATAATGCCCAGCAAAAATTCCAATGCACCTCAAAATTTAAGGAGTACCCAAATTCTTCTCTACAAAGTAAATTAAAATTATAATTAATTAAATTTTAAATTAAAATTATAAACAACCAGATATTAAGGTATAGTGGGAGACTTTATTTAAGAGAACATGGGGAGTCACAGAGTTCTCCAGCCACCAGTGTGGGGAGAACATGTGGGAGAGATTTTAGTCAAAATTTATGAAGTTTAATTAAACCGGCAAGAAAAGAAAGATAATAGAGGTCTCGCATCATGAGAAAAAAAGGTTCATGTGGGGAGATCTTGAGCCCCCCTCACCCCAGCCTGAGGGGTCTTACCTGGAAAATGAAAGTCCTCCTTCTAGGATGCCATGTGGAAGAGACTGGCCTTTGTTCTAGAGAAGCTTAAAACGTCCATTAGGTAAGTCAGAGAGATAGCTGATTGGTCTATACCTGACCAATCAGTTTTTGCATCTAGGTTTGAGCTCTGGTTAGAGACACCTCCCACTCAAGGGGAGGGGATCTATGGAGCTTGCCTGAAACCGTCGAAGTCTCTGAACTCAGAAGGAGCTATTGTGTAGCACCTGTATTTCTGATCTTTTAAGGTCCTCTGAGTTTCACTTGGGCCAGGAAATCTGTAATATAATCCTGGGTGTAAAAATACTATGCCTTCCGTTTGCTTTTGTGGGTACCTTGAAATACTGTATCTATAGTTGTAGATCACAGAAAGGCTAGCTGTTCATTTTATTAGAAGAATATGTATAGTAGAATTAGCTCAAGGTTTGTGATCTCAGGCAAGCTAGAAAGTTAATTAGATTATGTTATTATGCATCCCCAATTTTGTTTAGATTCTTATATTGTTAATGTCCATAGGGTCTGAAGGCAAGAAGCCAGTGATAGCTTGGTACTTCTACAGGGAGAGGACATGGCACTTTCTGCTGCTGTGATGGTCAATCTTCACCACCTACCTGAAGATACAGAATCATCCAGGTGTGTGGGGAGATACACTACTGAATGTGTCTGGGACAGGTTTTCTGAAGAAGATACCTCAGGGGGAGGACCAGCCTTGAGTGTGGGCAGCACCATCCCATGGGCTTTAATCTGAGGGTTCAGAGTAAATAAAAATAAGAAAAGGGGGTTGAGGATATGAGGCGATGGCTTATTGGTTTAAAGCACTTTTTTGCCCAGCCTGATGTCCTGGGTTTGATTCTTGAATAGCCATACAAATCCAGGTGCACAAAGTTGCACATGCATCTGGAGTTGGTTTGCAGTGGCAAGAGGTCCTGGTGTGCTCATACTCACTATCTCTATCCATAGCTCAAACTCTCAGAGAAATAAAAATATTCTTTTAGGAAAAAAGGGAAAAGCTAGCTGAGGATCAGCATTTCCGCTTCTTAAAAAAAAAAATCACTCTATGTGAACTTCACTGCTCCACCATGCACTCCGCGCTATGATGGGCAGAAACTTGTGGTTCAGCTAGATATTTTGTTACAGTGGCGAGAAAAGGAATGAATACGGTATACTATGTCCCTCAAAATGAGGCCACCCTCCAAGTCAATTGGGTCACATTTAAAGGCAATGATCATCATGCCAAACTAATCAACAGACGGAAAAAGAACACAGGAACGGACATTTGTGAACAAAAAGCTGGGTGACTTGAAAAATGACTATTAACAGATTAATTGTATTCTTTTTTGAAAATATGTTTATTGAGGATTTTAATATGTGGACGTATAAAAATTTAATCACATTCTCATCTTATTACTCTCTTCTGTCTCCCCTCATTCTACTGAATCTTTCCTCTTTCCAAGTGGTCCAACTTCTTTGTGGTCTCATGTCTTTTCTCCTCCTCCATGCCAAAATGTTGATGGGCTCAGAATTGTGGAGGATTTCCCAGGATAATGACCTTGAAGAATGAATACAAAGCCAGGGGTCAAGGTCAGGATCATCAGTGGGTTAGTGTCTCACTGACATCATCCAGAGAAAGCTACTGATGGACTCCAAGATCATCCCCAGCCAAGCTCATTGGAAATGTCCTGAGTAACTTAGAGCACCCCCCCCTTTGAACCCATCAGACAATGGAATACAAGAAAGGTGACCAGGATGCCTGGAGAAAACTTTGAAATAATACATGTTCATTTTGGAAATGAGAAGAATGTGTAGATACGACTGAGCCTATAAGATCTTCCGAAGCAAGAGCTGCTTTGGAGGTTAGTATCCTCAGTTAATAGTCTCCTTACCAAAAAAAAAAAGATCTTTAAAAGTAAACAAAGCAAAACAATTAAAAAAATAATGAATCAATGGCTTGGGAAGGTAGCTCAGTCAGTAAAGTGCCTGCCTTGTCTGCTTGAGGAACTGAGTTTGATCCTCAAAATCCACATAAAAATTTGGGTGTAGAGGTGCACCCAGTTCCAGCATTGGGGAGAAGACAGAGTCAACTACCAAGAGGGAATGGCTAACTGATAGTCTTCATTCCAATTCCATAATCACACTCTGTCTCAGAGCACCAGCTGGACATCAAGGATGGAAAGAATGTACACAAATGCAGTCATGCTCTCAGGTGCATTATAAATCTGAAATACAACCACTTCAAGTGCTATCTTCCTCAACTATAAAGAGAATTTTCATTCATCAAATACTGAGCAAGCAAGGGGCTAGTTCCTGGCCCCAATGTTACTTTTTTTTTTTTTTAGTATCTCACCTTTTCACACAGAACACTCAGTGCCCATTGCTATTCCTTCTTTCTCTAAAGAATTTGACTTCTTTTGAAGCACTGCAGTGCTAACATGAATTTTTTTTTCCTTTCCTTTGCTACCTATGCTTAACAGTCACTTGACCCTAGAGAAAGTAAACTTAGACAACCCACAGCATTACTGAAAATACTTCAAAAATGGCCAGGACCAAAATAACACAGCAGACGGGTATGGAGACAGTTTCATCTAGGGTCCAAATCTAACAGCAGCTTAGGCTGAAAAAAATAGGATTTAGAAAATTTATTATTACCAGACTTGAGAGATGGATCAGTAGGAAAAAGTGTTTGCCTAGAAAGCATGAGGGGCTGAGAGGGCTTAATGCATCCTGTGTTTGATTCCTCAGCACCCATTAAAGCAACTGGGCATGGCTAGACATGCAGGTAACCCCAGTTCTGTGAGGAGCAGAGACGAGAAAAACTGACACTCACTGGATAGCCAGTCTGACTGAGAACAGCAGTTCAAGGTTCATGAGAAAAAGGTGCACAAGCAATAGAGGAGGTCACCTGCCATTCCCCTCAGGCCTTCTCATGTGTGCACCTTAGGCATGTGCACATACTTACAGACCACACCACACATACTGCACATGCATGTGCATGCAAAAACACTTTATTATTACCCACGTGTTAAGCATGTGCCATCAGAGCTTATGAGAGGAGGAAAATGTCATTGCAGGAGAATCCCTGAAACACAGCTTGAATCTGACCAAACGGAATTTCTCACTTGCTTTTCTGAAGCTGGTCATGGGTCTACATTACTCCTTATGATTAAACTAGCTTCCCAATAAATATTCCTGTACAGAGAGAAATTACCCAGCACATACGTATTAAGTACCTACTATGTGCTCTGTGGTTTGGGTCATGCTCTTTATACAGGAACAGAGAAAGAGCTGTTTT